>CM050204.1:13221041-13226041 GCA_027475355.1 Coilia nasus | reverse complement strand
TCTCTTCCTCATCCTCTCTTTCTCTCTCTCTCTCTTTGCCCCTCTTTTCCTCTTTCTCCCTTTCTCTCTCTCTCCCTCTCTTTCTCTCTCTGTCATTCTCCCAGTCTCTCTGTAACAGCAGGTCAGTGACCCATCCCTGTTGTTGTGTCTGTGTGTGTGTGTGTGTGTGACCTTGTCTCTGTAAGGAGGATCAGCACTTATAAGGGCCTTTAGGGGCACAAAACTCCACAAATCCTCAGCTCTGAGTGTGTGTGTGTGTGTGTGTGTGTGTGTGTGTGTGTCTGTGTGTCCCTGCTTGCTCCATTAGTAGAGTCCCTTTAACCCCCACACCCTGCTGTCGCAGTGCCAGGATTCTACACATTCGGCTTTCCAACAGCTTCACAGCTGTGCTGCGGACACAGAAGGGGATTCCCCATCCTCCCCCCGTTAGCAAAGGTGGAGCAAATTATGCATATGATAGACTCAGGTTGTGTTGTATTTATTACTGTTTAGAGAAGTCTATTGTGTGTGTGTGTGTGTGTTTGTGCGCGCGCACGCTTGGGCCATAGAGTGTATATAAGACAACTGGACAAACCCTCTGTGACATCATGGGTAGGGATGTCCCGATCCAGCTTTTTGCACTTCCGATCCGATACCGATATTATATTTGCACTTCCGAGCCGATACCGATACTGGTGGCTGATACCGATACCGGCCTATCCAACCGAGCATGTATTAAAGTTATTTAGCCTTCTTACTTAGTTATTAGACTCATATTGAAAAGGGTTTTAGTACTCTTGATAACAACTAGCCAGCTGACTTAAGTGAGTTTGAATACACAATGGTTGGTAACAAGAAACTGACCTGTTTATTCAGGGATAAACAGAAAATAGACAACATTAAAAATAACAAACAGGGATGGCATCAGTGGTCAGTAAAAGTGCAAATCAGACTGTAAACTGTATGGGAAAAAAAGAAAAACACACAAATAACCTGAGTGTAAAATAGTCTATTAACTCAGCATCAGTACTCTGCTCTTGAGCAGGTGTAAACCAAGGCTTTAAAAACCAGTGCAAATAATATTGTTAACTATTTAAAAACAAAAATGCCCTCTACTCCCCAATCTCCTCCACACTTTTTGCTCCATCTCTATCTACACACTCCCTTCAACTGTTTGCCCTGACTGCAGTCCGAGCATGGTGAGGAAATTCTTTTTTACAAAGACAAGCATTTCAAGATGCTCAGGTGTCAGCCTGCTCCTGTGTTCATCAATGATGAGTGAGACTGCGCTAAAAAGCCTCTCACTCTCAACACTGGTGCAAGGAGCACTGAGGAACTTGGCTGCTGTTGCTGCCAGGGTGGGTAGTCGAGCCTGATTGTCTCTCCAGTAGTGAAAAGGATTGTTCTTACGCCCAATTGGAGGCTCACTGAGGTAGCTCTCCAACTGAAACAGTGCCCCTTGGGTGATCTGCTGCTCAGACGGACCTACTCTGCAGCTCTCCTCCAGTATCTCGTCAAAGTAGCTGCTCAGGCTGCTGGTGGAGCTTCCAGCCTCCATTCCTGGTGTTTGCATTACTGTCTCAACCTCAGCAATACCTTCTCCAGAGTGCATGGTCTTCAGTTCTTGTTCCATTTTCATCACCTCTACCTTTAGTGCTTCCTTTGCCTGATCCAGGTTGGTAGCATTAGTGAAGAACCTTAATATTTGGATAAAATGTAATAAAGATGTATCTATTAGTTTATATGGTTTCCACATATGGTCTCCACATATCAATGACAACAAGTAGCACACAAAATAGATCGCAAATGATCAGCAAATGATCAACAGTGACATTACGTAATGTCCTCATCAATCAGATAACTGAAGAAAAAAAAAACATTATATACCTTATATCTAAAAAAAAGCCAAAAGGCTAGGCCAACTAAAATATTGACAAAAAAAAAATGCCAGCTTTAAAGTAAAATATCTTCAATATTGTACTAAAGCTTATAGCATGTTCAACAATTATAAAACACTTACTTGTCTATGTAGCGTGGATCTAGCATTGTTGCCACAGCGTAGAGGGGCTCAGTTTCCACTTGGTCAAAACGTGTGTGAACCGCATCAAGTAATGTGGCCTTCATGGTTTGAATCCCTCTGTGTTTTTCGCTCTCATTGTCCAGGAAGCGTGTCAGCGCACGGACAGAGGGGATAACATCGGCTGCTGTGGCAGCAGCTGCACTGACCTCGGCTGTAAGCTCTTGGAATGATTTAAGGACCGTCGCCGTTTTCTCTAGCAGCGACCATTGGTTGCCTGTTAAAGTGGCTGGCAGATTGCTGGCGCCATCCGATGCATATGACTGCAGTGCCCGCTTACAATGCAGCAGGCTGTCAATCATCATCTTCGTGCTACTCCATCTGGTCTTTACGTCCTGTTGCAAACACTTCGGTTCAATATTCAACTCGTCCTCAACATCCTCGAGTTCAGAGTAGGCCTTGGGGGAGTGTTTGAAGTGGGTCACTATTTTTTGCTCCCGTTGGCAATGGCATCACTTACAGCTCGCTGTGCCAATAGACCGTGTTGGACAACGAGCTGTAGGGTGTGCGCAAAACATCCCAGGCTGGGCACTCCAAGCTGATCCAGTGCCTTTTTAATATTGGCCGCGTTATCTCTCAGAATTACATGGACCTTCTTTTTGTCAATGTTCCAAGCACGTAGCATATGTTCCACGGCGTCTGTGATGGCATTCGCTGAATGTGTGCCTCTAAACTCACGTGCATGTAAAACAGTGCTCTTTGGGGAGAAGTCCGGCCCAATCCAGTGTGCAGTTAAACTTAGTAAAGATAAAGGGCGGTGATCACAGCTCCACATGTCCGTTGTGAAACTAAGAGCATTTGTACTCTCTACTTGTTTGGCAATGTCATCTCTAACATCTTTGTGAATCTGGGGGATAGCCTTCTCAAGGATGTAATGACGACTGGGAATGTTGTACCTTGGTTCCAGGTGTTGAATGGTGCGTCTAAATCCCACTTTACTCACAAGAGATAACGGCTCTTCATCTAGAATGATTTCCTCGGCAATAACTCTTGTTATTCCCTGGGCTCTGGGACTGTTAAGTGCCAGTTTGTCACGCTTAGCAAACGTTTCTGTCAGTGTTAGCTGTGTAGCTTTCTTTTTGTCTTCGGTTTTCTTTAGATACTCGTTGTGTTGTTTATGGTGGTATGTCGATAAATGCTTGATTAGATTGGTTGTATTAAAACTCCTTACAGCTTTACCACCACGCTTGACTTTGCCGTGGCATATGTTGCACTCCACCTCTTCGTCTTTGTCGTCATATAAAGTAAAATGATCCCACACAGCTGACATTTTTGCTGATAGGCTAAACTATACATAAAATGTAGGCGATGCCTCAGGTAAACTGGGAGACGCTAATGCTGGTGTGCTGGAAAATGCGGACCGGATTTTAGCGAAACCACAGCAAAAAACTGGAATGGATTATCTGAGTAGGTGCGCTGGACCTTTTTTTTTTTTACGGATCTTATTTTTCCGTGCCGCTGCGCATAGGCTACCGATACGCATTTTTTTGCCAATATCGGCGGCCGATCCGATGCCGATATTGGATCGGGACAAGCCTAATCATGGGTAAACCTTCCCACGGATCGGATCAAGCCTAAATCGAAGGTTCCAGGCGCCAAATTTTTTTACCAATTCATTCTATTAATATCAGTGTAAACTAGAATGCATTCCTGCAGAAAATGCTAAAAGTGTGCTGACATGTGTCAAGGTTCATGGTCATTGGACCAAATATGTGTGGAAATTGACATCATAGGGTTCTTTGAACTTGGACTTAGCTAAGGATTGATACAAGTGATACCAAGTTTTTGAAAATTGGAAGTACGATTTAAGAGTTCCTCCTAACGTTGACCACTTGACCAGAACATTTTAGCATTGTTAGCACAGTTAGCGTTCTTAGCATACTTAGCATTGTTAGAATAACTGCTAAATAACTTCAGCTAAGTTAGCTAAGTAACACTGTTAGCACAGCCAATTACTTAATATTTTAGCATAGTTAGCATAACCACTAACAAACATTAGCTAAGTTAGCTATATAACACTGTTAGCACAGTTAATGGCTTATTCCGTTTTCCATTGAATGTCGGGAATTGCTAAATCTGAGTCTGTTCTCCCGACACCCATTGTAAATATGTGCCATTGCAACAGTTTGGGAAAATATGGATGCCCGTTAAGACAAACTGCTAGCTTGTTGGCCTAGCGGTTAAGGTATCAGACCTACAACTGTAGAATTGCAGGTTCAAATCCTGCATTTCCAGCAGTGCCACCAAGGTACTCTGAGCATGGTACTGTGCCATGGGAACTGTTGTCATGGCTGCCCCCTGCTCATGTGTGTGATGGGTTCTCCCTTTCACTCCATGACCACCACACTGTGATGGTTTAAAGGTGTACTTGCATTGTGTTTTCATTACATTTGCAGTGGTCTCCAGTATTAATAAATGCCATGTGAGCTGGTTTTGGGAGTGCGTCTGTTCTAGTTTGGTGGAGGAGATGGAGCAGGGAGAATGACAGGTTCTCAGCTATGGTAGTTACAGGCTACAATCATTCAAAGCCCATTCAGTCATAGCAAACCCAATAGATTTAAACGTTCTAAACAAAGACACATACTTACCTATACTTCGCTCAATGAATGTGTACTGCAACGAGACTCCGGTAATCAAAACTGTGGCATGACTTTTTCTAATTAACAAACTTACGTCATTTTGTTGGCCTTTTTCTTATTCACTTGTTTTTCCGCCTACTTTCTTTCGTTGAGTAATGGAGGCAATTGGGATAGAAGAACATTTTCATGTGCAGCATGCATATGCAAATCGGGGTGACCTGTTGTATTTCAAAAGAGCAAGTACTAAACGGTTTCTCGTGGAAGTACTCCATTATAAAAGGCAATATAGGCTTTGGTCAAGTCTTACATTCTCTCTGAATGGAATGCCTTTAACATGAGATACAAAAAGTATCACTCACTCTCCA
>CM050204.1:13211041-13216041 GCA_027475355.1 Coilia nasus | reverse complement strand
ACAGTATTGACAATATATACATATGTGCCTTGGATGAAGTACGAATGGATGAAGGGATTGGGTAGAGTACATACAATGACAGTGGGAGAGATAAAGATTATATCACAAAGCACAGTGTTAGATACTAGTGATAGGAGTGTAATGATTCACACACAAAAGCAAAACAAATAAATGTTATGCTGGGTTGTAGGCATCAGGGGTATGTTAATTAATACAAATTCATGAAAGAGAAATGCCAGGTGTTACATACTGATAATTAAGGTGTCGTGCTACTTGGAATACTTATCATGTAAGCAGAGACACTGCAGCTGTAAGTGTTAATGCCTCTTTAGATCTCTACTTGTGTTGATTAGTTAAATTTTATGTAAACATTTTATGACTTCTCACATCTTTACTGCGGGCTTTTAAATTCTGCCTTTTTTTCTTCGCTTAAGTTTGTACCAGTTTCTGAACATTTGATAAACACTCAGAGAACGTCGGCTCCTGTTCTCGCACCTTTGTCTCTTTCATTGTTAGTGACCACACACTTCTTTTGCTTACGTTAATAACACGTTTCCCTCAATCATTTCTTTGTGTGGCAGCGTGTGTCTGGCTTTTTCTCTGTCACTCCTCTCCCCCACTCCTCTCTTCTCTTCTCTTCTCTTCTCTTCTCTTCTCTTCTCTTCTCTTCTCTTCTCTTCTCTTCTCTTCTCTTCTCTTCTCTTCTCTTCTCTTCCTCTTCCTCACTCTTTGACTTTTGTTTCCTCTCCTTCTGCTAAATTCCCTTTCCTCTTTATCTCTTAATCTTCTCTCTCTTTTCTCCTCCTGCTCTTTTCCGTCTCTCTGTCTCTTACTTTCTCTGTGTCCATCATTCTCCATCTCTCTCTTTTCTCCTCCTGCTCTTTTCTGTCTCTCTCCCTCCTCTTCTCTGTTTCTCTCTCTCTCTCTCTCTCTCTCTCGCTTTCACTGTGTCCCCTCTCTCTTTCTTTCACTCCTTCTTGTCTTTTTTTTGTGTTTTTGTGGGTGGCGGAATGCTCCTCTGTTGAAGCGTCTCGTTCCCTGTGCCTGCCCGCGGTCGCTCTCCCTCACAGAGGCGTAGCAGTGAAAGACCTCCGTCTCCTCAAATTAACACCAGCAGGTGTTTTTCTCTGATGTGTTAATTAAGAAAAGCTGGTGTCATTATGCTTTAAGTGGATGTTACAAATAGAACATGTTGTGTGTGTGTGTGTGTGCGTGTGTGTGTGCCTCTGTGTGTGTGTGTGTGTGTGTGTGTGTGTGTGTGTGTGTGTGTGTGTGTGTGTGTGTGTGTGTGTGTGAGGGAGGCAGATAGAGGAAAAAAAAAAGGAATCAGAGCTGTCACAGCGACGACGGCGGTTAATTACGACGGAGTTTGGAATAGAAAGCGGCACGACTGAGGCTTTGCCGACTTCGCTCCACACTCAGGCAGGCACAGTCCAGATTGTCTGTCAATAAAAATCATTTCATTAAAAACAACACACATTAAAAACAACACACACACACACACACACACACACACACACACACACACACACACACACACACACACAGCAAAGAGAGATAGATGAGAATGAAAGGGGGTGAGAGCAAATTGAACTGACAGACATTGACTAAACACAAGTAGATGATTCAGTGTACACGGCTGTGCCTACGTGCTGATATGAGGGGTATGGCTGACAGAGCTTCTGTATGGCTTTGGTGGGGATGTGCATCAAGCATCTAACGAACCATTGCCTAATACACACTGCCCCAGACACCCACTCTTGATGCTCTTAGATTGATTGATTGATTGATTGCTTGATTGGTTGATGGATGGATTGATGGACTGACTGATTGATTACATTATTATATTACATCATCCAAAGCGACTTACAAAAAGAGGACATAAATGATTGATTAATTGATTGATTTATTGACAGATTGATTCATTGACAGATTGATTCATTGATTCACTCATTCATTCACTCAACATTTATTTTTGTTGTTTGGAGTACAGTTGAAGGTAACTGTGATTAAAAATAAAAAAAATAAATAAATGAACATTTACAATCAGTAAAATCCACAAACATCCCATACAGTAAATAAATTGGTTATTGCATGAGCTATTTCATGAGTGCTTGGTTTTACCTTTTAAGTATTTATAAAGCGTTATAAATACATGTTAACAAAGTCATAAGGTGTTATAAGTGACATGAGTCCATACATTTCCTACTGTGTGAGGTTACAGCAGTTAGTTTGTAAGAATATTGCCTTGAAATGCACAGCATTATACAATAACACTTCATCAGTACATGTTCAGTATCATTAGGTACTGTGTCCCTTATTCTAGTTAAGATGATTATGTGTCATGATTCTGATGATTTTGTGTGAACATGTGTTGCCACTTGTGTGCATGTGTGTTGTCGAGTATCGTGTGTGTGTGTGTATGTGTGTGTCACATGTCAAGTATGTGTGTGTTATGTCGTATCCTGAGTTTGTGTGTGTCTGTGTCATGCGTTGTGTGTCATATGTCGTGTGTATGTGTGTGTTGTGTAGTATTGTGAATGTGTGTGTGTCATGTGTGTGTGTGTATATGGGTGGTGCGTTTTGTGTCGTGTGTGGGTGGTGCGTTGTGTGTCGTGTGTGTGATGTGTTGTGCGCTGTGTGTCGTGTGTGTGTGTGTGTGTGTGTGTGTGTGTGTGCGGGTGAGAGACAGCGCTCAGGCTGGTGATGTTGACACCCTTGTAATGCAGCAGCTGGGGGGTGCGATGGCGCAGTCTGTTGCAGCAGAAGTTTTGTATGGTAATACGGCACAGCAGCTGCTCAGCAGATGTTGTTGTTTGTCACAGTGCATGCAGAAGGCAGGCTGGACACAGGGGTGCGGGTGGCTGGGTGTGTGTGTGTGTGTGTGTGTGTGTGTGTGTGTGTGTGTGTGTGTGTGAGGGGCTGGGGGGGGTGGGGATGGGGAGAGAGGGTAAAGTTGGCAGCCATGACCTCTGACTCTGCACTGACTCACACACACACATGTGCGCACACACACATACACACGCACATATCCATACACACAAACACACACACATATATAAACACACACACTCATATACTGGAAATACATACATATATGCACACATGTAGTCAGCACATGCACACAGACACTCACATATAAACACACACAATCACATACTGGGAACACTCACATGTGAACACACACACATATAAGCACACATGTTGGCAACACACACACACACACAGAAAGCCATAGGCTCTCTGTATGCTTGACCCCTGTCAGTCACCGGCTGGTGTTTTTAACGCCACACGCAGCTGTCAGGTTGTTACCATGGTAAAGCTGAACAGATAACAGTGGCATTGCCAGGGTCACTGAAAGAATCTGGCCATGTGCGGACAGCAGTAAACATGTTTATTTTATCATTGTTTATTTCGCTGTATCACGCGCACATACACGTTTAATCTGCACGCTCGTGCTCTTGATGATACCAGGGCTAGGATTTGCCAGCTGGTAAAAGTCCCCAGTTATTTTTTTAGACGCCACTTTGATCAGAAAATAACTAACTTTCTTCACAGACGAAGATGAAAAAGTTGAAAGATACCCTTGTTGTGTATCACAGTAGTGGTGACTGTTGTTGGTTGGTGTCATGTGTGTGCATGTGTGTGTGTTTGTGTGTGTTTGTTGGGGGGGGAGGGATGGTGTTCCCCAGCCATGAGTATTTTCTGTCATGGATATTGAATATCCTTGTGTGTATAGTGGAGTGTGGAAAATTCCATAAAAGCAAATGAAGGAGCCCCTAAAAGAAGTGCTAATTTTTATTAACAATGGTCCTTTCTATTTCCCTCAACATTACATTCACTATTCTCATTGGCTGATACGGTGGGAATTAACTTTGTATAACTGGCTACCTTCGAAGTAGATCTCGAAAATGTCAATCACCGTTCCATGTCAGTGCGCTTATCAGTGGTAACCATGACAACTCTAGTAGAAAAATGAACAGTTACATGACATTCAATGCTCTACTTTACAGATGCCATAGTAGCAAATCTATATCATAAAATTATATCATAAATACAAACAGGAGATAAAAGTTATAAGGGCCTTCAAGGTGACCAGTTCCGTGGAAGTAATAACTTTGCGGAAGCAACTCCGAGTTCTTCACCTCCCCCTCGCCATTATTTCCACGGAACTGATCTCCTCATCGGCCGTTATCCCTTACTTAGTAATAAAGCATCTTTTTAACAAGCTACAACAGTGCTCTCTCTGACTGACATCTTGCTTTGCCTGTCACTCTGCTCATTAGAATAAGGCACACAAGAACCAGCTAGTACAGTGCTAGAACAGTGCTCTCTGCCACAGTTGTGCATTGTTAATTTACTCTCTCTTTCTCTGATTTCCTTGCTTTCTCTCTCTGTCTCTCTCTCTCTCTCTCTCTCTCTCCTCTCTCTCTCTCTCTCTCTCTCTCTCTGTCTGTCTCTTAACACAGGCGAGTACATAAAGAACTGGAGGCCGCGATACTTCCTGCTGAAAACGGACGGCTCATTTATCGGGTATAAGGAGAAGCCTCAGGATGCAGATTTACCCTACCCTCTCAACAACTTCTCTGTTGCAAGTAAGCAGCATTAGCATCACATAAACACACACACACACACACACACACACACACACACACTCACTCAAATGTTGAGTGTTCTGGGACATGGCTTAAATTGAAATGTGTCAGACAACGTGTAGGCATGTCCAATCGTTATGGCATATCCAGTCACACAAATCAAGTTAGTTTGTCTTAAGTTCCTGTGTCTTGCTGTGAATGGTGGTACGCTTGAGAGAGACTGGCTTTGTTGTGGTGCATGTTTGTTACGTGTGATTGCTATTTCATCTTGCCATTTTACAAACAATAACATTTACTGCTGAGAATTCAAGAAGCACTATAAAACACCTGACTCAGGGTTTATATAGTGGGCTATATTTTAGGTGAATAGACATTGTAAACATAGCTTTGTTGCTATGCAGAAAA
>CM050204.1:13203541-13206041 GCA_027475355.1 Coilia nasus | reverse complement strand
ACTACATGTTTTAAATTCGGAACACACACTTGCACTTGAGGATTCTCTCACTCCTGGTACATGCTGCTCATTTACGTAAACGGTTTGCTTGATCTTCCTTAAACTTTATCACTTTCCTGTGAGAGTGATAGGTACAGAAATAGACAACTAATTACTCTTTACTAATACACACATTTCACAAAATCCGTTGACAGCAGTCATTATAGTTTTTTAGCGGTCATTATACAAAAAATATTTGACCTCCAAACGCTGCAGTGGCCAATTCAAAGTCAGTGGGACGTTTGTCAGCATTATAAAGAGATGTATAATAATAATAATAATAATAATAAAAAAATAAATTATTATTATTATTATTATTATTATTATTATTATTATTATTATTATTATAACACTACTACTACTACTACTAATAATAATAATAATAATAATAATAATAATAATAATAATAATAATAATGCTAAATAATAGGAGTTGAATGATATTCTGTAGTGTCTCCATGATGTGTTGCTGGAGCTCTGTGTGGTGGGGGCTAATGTTGGTTCCTGTGTCAGAGGCCCCTCCTCAGGAACCATGGGCCTCCCCTACCGCTAGCTACTGTAGGTAATGACCTTGTATTCTAGCCCTGCTGACGGGCCTCATTTTTAACAAAACATACCGACATACAGACACACACATGTCCACACACACATGTACACATGTACACACACACACACACACAAACACACACACACACACAAGTAGATGCAGCTTCCAGCCCATCCCAAGCTCACACTGTTTGCACGCAGTCTTGCCCACTCGCTCGCGCTAGCGACCTTAGCAATGTCGCCATTAACCTTCCCTGACTAAATTTAGGGCCGTCCCGTTGCTCGCCCGCTCCAAAATGGCCCAGCTGAGGACCCTAATTACGAGCTGGCATGGCAGCATCAGCGGCGGGTGGGGGTGGGGTGCGGGGGTATGGGGGCGATCGGGGAGGGCGTCGCATCTCACCTGTCGTCTGGGCATTGTCCCCGGTATCCGTGGCGACAGTGAAGTGCTGTTGTGGTGATGCGTTCCCCCCCCACCCTGACACCCGATACATCAGCATCCCCTCCTCCCGTCCTCGCTCACCCCACTCTCATCTCATCTCATCTCATCTCATCGCCCTCTGCCCAACCACCGCCAAACAGCTGTTGCACGCGCCACACACTCTCCTTCAAAGGCATTTGGTGTGTGTGTGTGTGTGTATAAGTGTGTGTGTGTGTAAGAGTGTGTGTGTAAGTGTGTTTGTGTGTGTAAGTGTGTATAAGTGTGTGTGTGTGTGTGTGTGTGTGTGTGTGATATATGCGTGTGTGTGAGTGTTGTCCTCAGTGGTGTGGTATTTCAGTGAGCTGACCACCTGAAGTCTTTGTCACTGTCTCGTTCAGGTCTCAGAGGCACAGTGGTGGGACTACAAATGCACACACAGACAGACACACACACACACACACACACACACACACACACACACACACACACCCTCTCTCTCTCTCTCTCTCTCTCTCTCTCATCCTCACTGTCTTATGTCATGACATTCAGACACAGAGACATACATACGAATACACACACGCACTAGTTTACTAAGGTTTTTTTTTGCTTTGTCTTTGAAGTGAGAATAAATCTGCGCTGCTTCATTTTCTCAGCTAATTACCACATGTCCAGCTCATAGAGTTGGGCCCACAATTTAATTCAACAGTTGAGTCGGCCTGATTCAGAGAGCACGCCTCAGTAAGCACTCTTAGCTGCCCCCCCGGGGCTCACACCCTGCAGTACTGGCCAGCTGAAGAGCTCCATTTGTCTGTGTTGCTGATGAGTGAGGAACCCATGACCTGCGAGATGTTTTTTTTTTGCATGTACCTTTTAAATTTACATTACAATTACCTGACACTCTTATCCAGAGTGACTTACAGTGAATTAGGTATAGCAACAGTCCCTCTGGAGAAATGTGGGGTTAGATGCCTTGCTCAAGGGGCACTTCAGGCATGTATGAGGCTGCAAGAGAGTGCTGCTTGTTCACGACCCCATTCACATTTTTTACTACTGGTATGGAAATCGAACCTGTGACTGTCCGATCCCAAGACCAACTAACTAACCTCCAGGCCACAGCTGCCCACAGCTGAGCATTCTATAAATGTATGTAAGGGATAAGAGCCAGCGAGGCGTGCACTTCCACAGAATTAATCAACACTCGTGGAGCCAAAAAACTTCCTGATGCAAAGCGGAGTTTAAGTTGGGTTAATTAACTTGACCTCCAAATTGATTAATTCCGTACAAATGCCCGCCTCGAAGGCTGTTTTCCCACTTATGGCCCGGTTACTACACTTGAGAATTTAGGGAAAAAAAATTGTTATTCTATAATTTCTTTACAATTAGGAATTATTGTCTGTTGTTTTATATAACCTGTTGTTAAAAAGTTGAGCAGAAAAGCAACTGCTAAATTAGCCTGTGTGGTTGTTATAGTTACCATTCTATGGGGCATTGATAT
>CM050204.1:13161041-13171041 GCA_027475355.1 Coilia nasus | reverse complement strand
TAATGGTTATTGGTGTCATTGTTATGTTTGGTGTATAAATGGTCAGAAATGTTTTTCAAAGCCTTAGGTAGGAAGGCTCAGAGGGCTTGTCTTTCCTAAACAAACATAATTTTAATCTCCTGTCAGATAAGCACACCAGAAAAATATTCAAACTAAGAATCTTGAATATGTCTGAAAGCTTAATCACTAATTGAAATAATTGGTAATTTATTCTGTAGTTGTAAACTGATTAATTAATTCAATTTAATTAAACAACGTTTAAACACAGGGTGTAAAGACCTCTTTGCAATTTTGTAACTTTAAAAAAAACTAAAGTAACAATTTGAAAGTGACCCTGAATTTTTTCATTTTATTTTAATTTGACATATATGGTTCAAAGTGACTCCTATGAAAGTATTAAAAACACAAGACCTTGATCACAAAATTCTATCATTAAATCTTTTCACCCTTCACAAACTCTTAGCTATATTATTGCTCTGTTTTGCAGTGTGTGACGTTGGTAAACAGTTTATCTGCCTGTATTCATTGTCTCATGTTTCCCACAGATGATGAAGATGGCATGGATTGTATGGACAACGAGCGAAGACCACATTTCCCACAATTCTCTTACTCTGCCAGTGGGCGGGAGTGAGTTCCACGTGGCGGAGCATCACCCTTTTTCCTCATGAATGGTTACCATGGTTACCACTGGACCATCAGCATCTCTCTGTATCTCTATTTCTCTCCCTCACCCCCTTTGCCCCCCCTCCCCACCCTCATTTGAGCTCTTTCACGCACTGGGTTGACCTAGAGGGCCATGACCCTCCATGGCTGTTTTAGGCACAAGGCTGCCCCCCCTTTTACCGCTTTTGGTTGCACTGGTGGGATGGGCAAACTATGGTGTAGTTTTGTGCTGGTGTTTTCTTTTACTTTTCAGTTTTTTTTTTTTTTTTTTTGTGGTTGTTTTGTGTTTTTCTTTCCAGGTTAGTGTGCAACATAGAATGTTTGTTTTATACACTGAGTTTCTTTGGTTTGTAAATGTATTAGTTTTTTTTTTTTTTTTTGTTTGGTGAGGGTTCCCCTCAATTCCTCTCACTGCTAAAGCCAGTACGATGGCTATTTAACCCCCCCTCCCCCAGTCCCCAGTCCCCAGTCCCCAGCCCCGCTGTAGTGAAAATTGACCTGAAGGAACTGCCTTACGCTCTTTGTCTTTCTCATGGAAAGGTGAGGGGCACCTGGCTTCAGATTCACAGGAGATTTTTGTCGAGGGTAGATCGTACTCTCTCGTGGGTTTAATGCCCCAGATTTCCTCCCTCCCGAACCATCCCAGAGAAACCGCAAACTTGGGGACTGGATCATGTCCGAGTCCGCCAGTATCTTGGGGAAGCCCCGTGCCCTGTCCATCCTTGTCTTAGCTTAGCTGTAGCTGGTAGCTGTTAGCTTTGTAGTGTAGAGACTTTCTTTTTAGAAAACTGCCAGAAAACAGTTCGCTCAGGCTACGCAGATGAGAAAGAAACCAACACACAAACCTCTCTTTTTTGTCTGCAATCAACTCAAGTAAACAGGTGCAGCAGCTTTAGTCAGGGGGTAGGGGGTGGGGGTGGGGAAGTTGAAGGGGTCGGACCTACAGTTACGGTACAAATGCTACACAACTCAAAACCTCTCTGTTTGCTCAACACGACAGTGGCAGTAGATAAGATTCCTACCAACGTCTTTTTGTTTTACTCGCCTGTGGCGCCGTATAGCCACTTAGGCTAACTCATCAGTATAGCCCCTTCTTCCTCTATTCTGTAGTTGTCCTCTACTTTTAGACAAAGGACAAAAAAGTCATCTCTGATAGTCTGTAGTTGCCAGAGATGCTTATTTTGGGACAACCTACATGCAGAATTATTAAGCGGGCGTCTGAGAAACCTCGTGACTTTTCAGCAGTAATCCTGTGAATCCAAGCAATGCATTACCTTTCCATGGCATTCAAGGTGCAGTTCTTTCCACAGCTCATTTTCAAACAGTCTTAAAATGATTCTTCACCAGAGTAATACAGATTACAGATGAACAGAATACAGGTACAAGACTTCCACACCTAGTCACTAACAGGTACAGAAGTATCCCTTAGATAATAGTATGTAAATACGCAAGGCTTTATTTTTGACAATTATCATTGCAAGAAAAAAAAGAAACACCCTTTTCCTGTCATTGTATTCGTAGTTCAATAAGGTAAAACAGTATTCAGAGCGCACCATGTATAAACACGCATTAAGAAATGTGAATGATGGGGGGCAACATTCAGATGCGTGAAGAATGATGCCGGTTTTCCACAGGGGGAGGGGCTTAATATACATGGGCGGGCTTAAGGGACTAGCTCGTTCTGTGATGCTTAAAAGTGCAATCAGGAAATGACTGCCTGTTGGGCAGTTTGGCTGTTACAAGGCTTAGAGTTTATTACAAAAAAATGGGTGGTCGGTTGGGGAGGGTGTGGCAAAGGGAAAGGGGAGGGAGATATATCATTTTTGTTTTTAAGACCAAGAGGGATATTTTGTTTCCTGAAAAAAAAAATCTGATTGTTTAATTTATTTGTTGTTGAACTGTTTGTGTTGTTAAAATTATTATTATTATTATCATTATAATTATTTTTCCTACTACTATTGTTAGGAGTATTATCCAGTCTTTTGTCTGGATTTAAAATGGCACCTCAAAAATGGCTGAAGAATGTAGATGGGGCAATGACAAAGGCCTTTTCATTTTGATTTGTTTTGACTTTAAATTTTATTTTCCTATCGTCTCATACCAAAATATAATGATGTCAAGAACAATGAAAAGCTCTAACTCAAAAGAAAGTTTGTCAGTGGTCTGCCTACTGTCTAGTGGTACTATGTTGTGTGTTACTTTGTTTTTAAGTTGTTTGTTTTTTGTTTGTCTGTTCAGGTCATGTATGTGGTCTTCCACGTGACTTGTCTTTGTCTACATAAAGGTACAGTCCCAAATAGCAATCGGACTCTTCGCAGGGGTCTGGTGGGAGTTGCAGCTGGACCTGTTTGATAGGGGTCTAGTGCTCTGTGAGCCACGGAAGGAGTAGAAAGAAGGTTCAGCTGATCCAGTGCTGTCAAAGTCTGGAAAAATCCCCCTGAGAGGAAAAGAAAAAAAAAAAAAAGGGTACAAACAAAAACCGCAAACTGTGCACATCTCCTGTCCTAAGCTGTCCTAAGAGGATGCGGCTTTGGTCTTGAGGTCTTGGTCTTGAGGTCATGGGCTTAATCTGATGTCCTGTAAGGTGACCAGGCACACTGATAACATTCTCTCCTCTCCAGTGACTGAACACACTGCATGTCTTTAAAGGCTCTTCTCTAATCATTGCTTCTCATACAGTCGCCATCATATAAAAAAAGACAAACAAGCTGCTAACAACATATTTCCACCTACCATCTTGGATGAAGTCATGAAATGCGATATGAAAAGAATGTTAATGTAAAGTCAGCAAAGTCGAATTTCCAAACACACTTTTTTCTTAAAACAAAAGAAAAAAAACACCTATATGCTAAGTTGATAACTGTAAGCCTCTGATGTGCAGACAAAGTTAGACACATGTGTGATACATAGCTCATAGAAGGTCTGAAAGAAAAGTATGGATAGAAGAAAATGGGTTCAAGTAAAGTAAAGACCAAATATGACTAAGCATAAAAGCAAACGAAACTGCATTATTACATATTTTTAAATCTGATCTTAAATTACCACAGTTGTCATTCCCTCTCAGAGTTTTAGCCAGCCATTGACTCTGGAGAAAAGCACCTGGCACGGCAACAACAAACGCATCGTGTCAAAACGAAACAAAAAAAAAAAAACATCTTTTCCACCCATTGTGCCCCAGCTGAAGAGTGGACATGGTTTCTGTAGGTCACAGCAAGATGATCGCATCTTAGGCTGAGGTGATCCTAAGCCAAGTTCATAACACACTTGAGCATGGGGCTTTGGCACAGCGTCCTGTTAGACGGAGGCATTTTTTAAGGAGTGTAACAGGCTGGCTGAGAGTGAATAAGTCAGACTACGAGCAGTGAAGTCTCTTGTACGGTCCCCAATCTTCCTGAAGTGTTCTGTGGTGTAGTTGCCACGTAGTTTTTGCTCGTTTAATCTTGTCTGTGTTGTGCGTTTTTACGTGTTGGCTGTGTGGATAGAATGTGCCTTATTGGGAAAAGTAGGTTACATGCAGAGCAATTTTTTTGGTCAGAGGGTTTGGGGGTGTGTGTACAGGTGTGTGTGTGGCTGTTGCCAATTCACCTTTGCAAAACCTTGTGTAGAACTGTGTTCACCTCAAAGTGAGATCTGTATTGGAGATGTTTAGTGGTGTGCCACTGATGCTCTGGATCTACAGAGAATGAAGTACATACATGCAATAGCAGAACTTTGCTCTGCAGCATCCCTGGAACATGGAAGACATGGTCTTATGAAAGTTTGTGTTTATTTTTCAATGCTTATTCAAGACTTATGTTGATGACTTTATCCTGGTATTACAAAGCAAGCTACTGCGAGCAGTGCTATACAATCCTCCTCTTCTGGCTCGGAGGCTAGCAAACATTGCTGTACCATCTCCTGTTGTTGTGATAGCATGTTCTAGTGCTAGCAGCGGTAGACTCTGGCAACGGAAGTTGTGAATGGTTCGATGTATAGGGTTGGATTTGGGTGTTAGGGACGGAAAAGCTGGCTGAGGCGACAGTCGCCGGGAGCCGTCGGTGTGCGGTGGCGGCGGCAAGGTGTCGCTTCTCTCTCGAAAAAGGTGTTTCCAGATGCACGAGTTGGCGAGGCGAGGAGCGGAGAGGCACGGGGAGGTGAAAACAGATGGGCTCGTCCCCAAGAATTGGAGGTCGATCAGTAACTAGTACGTCGGCTGTCGGGATGCGGAGGGTGAGATGTGGGTGGCAGCAGCGCGAGGACGCGAAAGTCAGTCTGCAAGGGCTGCATCTTTAAGAGCTAAATGTACATCACAAACACACAAACACATACATATCCCCACCTACACAAACACACACAGACACACACGAAGACAGTTAGAGTACCTGTTGCTGGTCACATCTGAGAAGGTCGTGAAGAGCGTGAATAGTTACGGGAAGACTTCTGTGCTATCTGACATTAGCTGCCCTCACTATTTGCAGGTGTTGAAGGCTTAGCACCACAGGAGTGTACATTTGCAGAAGTTCCAACACAGCATGTTGGGTTCCTTCGGTTCAGGCCAGCGATAGGAGCTATGTCTCATAGACACAGGTTGCCCAGTGTGTCCTCTTGTCTGATCTGAGTTATCACTGTGTTTGGCACAGGACTGTTGTGGAGACACAGAGTACGTTGCGAGAAGTGGCAACATTTGTTTTCTGTGTGTGTGTGTGTGTGCATGAGCAGTTCTTATCCATAGCTGTTGTTGTTGAAGAGACACATCAACATCTCCATCCAACCCCCCCCAAATACACAGCTTGAACAGAATGTATGTGGATCGAGTGTTGGAAAAAGATGATCGGAGAGGACGTGGGTTGTTAACACAACCCTCACCAACAGCACGCTGTGACTTGTGTGTTTCATTTCGGTCGAAAGCTGAGTTTGGCGTAGGAAGCCAGGATCTGTCACCACAATGTGACGACCGTACCCCCTACTGTGTCCATCTAACAACTGTGGTTATTCATTACACTTCTGTCTGTGTCACTGACTATCCTCCAGGCGCTTTCCAAGGTTTCACTCCTCTTATGTCTCTGAGTGGGAGCAATGACTACATGAACATGAACATGAAATGACTTGGAGCAATGGTGTAATAGGATGATACTGCTGAACACAATGTATTCGTGTGTGTATTTATGTCGTTTATTTCTTGTTTTATATATGCTGGGTTTTTTTTTTTTGAGGAGTAACTTGAACATTTATTATTTTCTTGTATTAGTTTTAGGATCTGGACACTGTTTTGTTTTGTTCTGATTTTTTTTCAGCTGTGAATTTGAACATGGAAATGAAAAAAAAAAATGTTTTGGGCACTTGACATTTTATTTAACTTTTTATGCATTTTATCTTGATTTTCAACATTTTTTTTTGACAGAGCACTTAATAAATGTTTCTGCATTGGCAGACACACCTTGTGTGCTCGTTCCATAGGCTAGGCTACACTAAGACAAGTTTCTTTTCTTTCCATTCTCTTGGAAACGATATGTGACTTTTTTTGTTTGTTTCTACCCGTGTATGCCTACGCTTGTGTACATTTATATCAGCTGGTCAATAGTGCGGACCAGTGGAAGAAGTTTCTGGGCAGGCATTGTGATGGCATTACTTTGCATGCAGAGGACACTGCTCTTATGACCGCGTGTGCAGCGAGGTGACCGATTATGAGAATAGGCTCAACGCATCAAGGCATTGAACGATCATACACTTTTTTGACTCCATAGCTTTGCAAATCTCTGCTTCGAAACCTCTCCAGCAGCACTTTGTCACGTCCATTGATCTTTTTTGTATACCTCTGCAAGTTACAGAGAACTGTCCCTGCTCTGAAGAAGAAAAAAAAGAAAGTATGGGAAAAAAGAATTACTGGAAAGCACAGATTCCCCTCATAAAGACCATGCTTGTTTCTTTTGTAAACTCTAAATAAAGGCAGAAATCCTTTGACACTGCTGTGTAAAGTGTAAAAGGGGGGATTTTGGGAGTTAATTTCAGTTGGTTCAGTGGTATGCAAATGGTTTGGGCGCCTTTGGCCAGTTGACATCAGGATTTTGGTTTCTTTTTTTGTTTTTGTTTGTTCTGCAACTTAAAGTTAAGACAAGACCTTTTCTAATTTAAGTGCAAAGCTACTTATGTCATGAACTTAAAAAAAAAAAAAAAATCTCCATGTCGAAAACCATGCTTCCTTGTTAGCCACTATGCCTGCCAACATAGCAAGCCAGAGAGGTCAAAACAGGAACCATGTTTTGGCTCATGCTTCACTATTCAAACAGCTTAACTACACAAAGACAGAGGACATGTGGGTGTACAAAATCTGTTAAGGAAAAAAAAAACAATTAAAAAATCATACCCATGTATAGTAGAAAGTGTCCATCAAACAAACCTGCTCATACAGTGTATCCCTGGGAACCGAACTCATTTTGTCCTTCCAGCTGGCCATTAAGGTCTGCTATGTGGGGGGAGAAAGAGGTCATCCCTTGCCCCCTTATTCCCCCATGTCCTCCCCAATGGTGAAGGAGTAGAAGATAGGAACATGGTTCTGTAGAGGAGAGAGCCCACTGTGTCTGCTCATGCGGTGATGGCGACTGTGTCCTTCTAAAACTGCAGGGTCTTGAGCTGATCTTTCACCTCAATCGACACACTTTGCTGCTACTGTTTCTACTGTCTACAACAGACTTGTTTTTCTTGTTACCTTGCTCCTGGTAGTGTGTTATGAATGAGCATGAATTGTAAAGTATTTATTTAAAAACAGAAAGGAGACATTCCTTCAAAAAGGAAGTTTTAAAAAAAAGGAAGGAAAAAAAAAACATTAATTTTACGTTCGTTTAGCTTTAGAGTTTGTGTCATTTCTTGACCTTGCTAGCTCTGTCATTAGATCCATATTAAGATCTAGTCATGTGGTTAAGGAATGTACACAGAGGGGACTGAAAGAAAGAAGAAATAGAGAAAGAACTACAAACAGAAAAAAACACTGTTTGAGTTCTATTAGTCTGCATTTAAAAGAATTAAAACTAAAAAAAAGATGGAGATTTATTTCCTTAACCATAGGACTCACGGATGTAACACAGACCAAGAGAGAGAGACAGAAACAGAGATGACATGAAAGAGAGCTGTTTTTTTTTGTACACAGTACATCCTTGGTATTTTGTATGTATAAGATAGGGACGCACATCAACTCCCGCCCAACAGATGGCTTCAATAAAAGCACTATGTCAATCTGCTGCCTGCTGTTACTGAGCGCTGTGTTCATTCACTATTTTACACTCCGATAGATGCTTTTACAAGCTCTTTTTACACTAAAATATCATTCATTCATTATATTAGATTAGATTGGTATAATGACCTAATTACATTATGTTAGCATTATAAATATTATAAATATGCACATTTATTGATAGCATCATTTGCTTTCGCTTTACGTGCACAAATTATGACACTCGCTGTTATTTGCTACTGTAATGCTAGTGATGAATAAAACATAGACGACATGCATCATTTTTATATTTAACATAAAACATATATTTTTTATTTTTGGAATGTACAGCAAAGCTGGAGTGAGATCTTTTTTCCATCTCAGTGTAGATGTGTGGGTGTAACCTGCCTCTGTGGAGCTGAACGAGAGAAAAAAAACTGTGTGCTGATCTGGAGCTGTGCCCAAGAATGAGAGAGAGAGAAAGAAAGAGAGAGAGAAAGAGAGGGAAGAGAGAGAGAGCAGTCTGAAGCACTCTTACTCCGCTGAAATACTTCAAGTACACTCTCTACTCAAGCAGCATATCAGAGACGCACTTTGATGGCGACTACACTAAGTAGAAACAAACACACAAACAAATATGGAGCCATTTGAAACATATACACATTTAGCTACAGAGTTAGCGGTCATATAAGGAGATCAGTCACTGTAAAGGCAGTAAACTGGGTCGGTCATTCATGCCTGGCTATGGTAACAGTACTGGAGAGAAGCTGACCATTTTTTTTTTGGGACGAACTTTAAAATATATATTTTTATACACAATTCTTTAAATAACTTTCTGTAACACAATGGAAATTTAAACAATACATTTTATTCTCAAACAACAGCATATAAAAACACAGTAAGAGGAAAAATAAAAAGGGTTCCATATGATTTGTTTATGTTTTTTTTTTTTTTTTTATTCTCAAAA
Source organism: Coilia nasus (assembly GCA_027475355.1). Taxonomy (NCBI): domain Eukaryota; kingdom Metazoa; phylum Chordata; class Actinopteri; order Clupeiformes; family Engraulidae; genus Coilia; species Coilia nasus. Next base: position 13,162,225 of record CM050204.1, on the reverse strand, counting down.
AATGTGTGTAATAGTACTTCTGACTGCAGGTGCGTGTTTCCATACTGCACCGCTGTACTATGATGTACTGTAAATGACAATGACACTAAGCCTGTCCCGTAAGGCTGGTAAATGCACTGCAAAAGCTGAAGCACAGTGCAGCACAGACACAGGCTGTTACTGGAGGATGAAGTGTCAGTATGGCTGAGAACCAGGCTTGTAGGGATCATGTAGGGAACATTGACTCCAAAGCAGGAGAGGCCAGTGCCCCAATATGCTGGCCCAGGGACAAGCCTCTAAAGCTGGGCAAAGGAGAACCTCTCCCTGCCTCTAACACTCCAACCCCGAGCATCAGGATGGAAACTGGGCAGCTTCACACAATTACTTACACAGGTACAGGTACATACACACAAACACAAACACACACACACACACACACAATATATATATAATCTAGACCTGGCATTAATGCACGGTGTTACTTCTATACAGCAATACCAGTGTAGTAAATCATGACAAAATCAGGAGGGGAATCTGTTTGCAAACACACCTCACACCAAGAAGGGCTGGCCTGAGGCATAGAGGCTAAGACAGGTTCCAGTCTGGAGTGGCTTTGAGAGTTTACCAGCAGTGTCAGGGCACAGTACTGACTGAGAATGAAAAACCACAAAAGTATTTGTTTACCTGCTTAGTCAAAACAACAGTATAAAATAATTCTGTGAAATTACTCTTCATACAGCATGTGTAATGCCTGAGCATCAATCCAAGTCGGAAAAAGGTCTGTGCTTTTATCTGGAGTCAGAGGTGAGTTGATCAGCACCAGGGGTCTGAAAAAAAACACAGAGGCATGTAGTTACTCACACACGAGTTATTACTCATACATATGGCTAGTCAGGGATTCTGCGCCTGTTGTCAGATACACCTGTCAATGACATTTGTTACAGGGTAACAGGGTCATTTTCATGTCTGTTCAGTCAGCACAACTAAATGATCCTTGGAAGACGAAATCTGTTCTAAACACTTTATAGATAACATTTTTTTAAATGAGCACTTTTGTCACTTAACATTTTACATATGAATTTACAGGGCAAAAACACAAACTAAACTAAACACAAACTAGAACTACAAAAGGATATTTATTTGGTAAAACTTGTTGTTATCTGAGAGATTCATTTCTACACAGGAAAATGTTAATCTTTTTCTGT
>CM050204.1:13136041-13153541 GCA_027475355.1 Coilia nasus | reverse complement strand
GAAGAGAGGGAAGGAATGAGTGGAGGGGGAGGGAGAGGATAGGAGAAAGAAAGACAGGGAGAGAGAGAGAGGGAGAGAGAGAGAGGAGACAGAGAGAGAGAGAGAGAGAGAGTAAAATAAGGGCAGAGGACAGAGAAGAAATGAGTGAAGGTGGAGATAGATAGATAGACAGACAGACAGACAGACAGACAGATAGATAGATAGATAGATAGATAGATAGATAGATAGATAGATAGATAGATAGATAGATAGATAGATAGATAGATAGATAGAGAGCGAGCGAGAGAGAGAGTAAAATAAGGGCAGGGGGACAGAGGGAAGAAGTGAGTGAAGGGGGAGATAGAAAGAGAGAGAATAAGAGAGAGAGAGAGAGAGAGAGAGAGAGAGAGAGAGAGAGAGAGAGAGAGAGAGAGAGAGAGAGAGAGAGAGAGAGAAGAGAGAGAAATAGAGATAGAGAGAGAGAGAGAGCCTCTAGCTGTTGCTGGAGGAGGGGACAGATGTCTCAGTGCTCGTGGTCGGGGCAGGACCGTCTGTGCAGTGAGGAGGAGAGGAGAGGAGAGGGAGAGGAGAGGGGGAGAACACCCGCTCCTCCCTCCCCTCCCTCCCCTCCATCCTCCTTTCCCTCTCAATCACTGCTTCCCATTTCCCTTCCTCTGTATCATTTCTTTTCCTTTACACACACCTCTGCTATCTCCTCTTCCGCTAGTCTAAAGCAAACAGAGAGAGACAGAAGTAAAATTGATCATGGCAGAAATATTAAGAAATAGACAGAATAAGAGCAATAAGCGAGATTAGATGGCAAGGGAAAGAGAGATGTGGTGTGGTTATGACAGGCACAGTAGTCCCAGTCATGTTCTCTGCCCGATCCCACAGGTGAGTGGGTCCTACAGGTAGCTAGTGCCAAGTGCATGCTGCTCTCCTTCTCCTTCACGCATAAACACACCACATCTTACTTTTCCCTCGCCATCTAATCTCCTTTATTGTTCTTATTCTATCTATTTCTCAATATTTCGCCCATGATGACTTTTATTTCTGTCTCTCTCTCTGTCCATGTACTCCTCTCCTCTCCTCCCTTCTTCTCTCTCTCTCTCATTTCTCAATATTTCTGCCATGATCTCCCTCTGTCTCTCCTCTCCCACATCACTCCATCCTCTCTCTTCCCCCTCTCCTCTCCTCTCCTCTCTCTCTCATTTCTCAATATTTCTGCCGATGATCTCTCCCCTTTCTGTCTCTCCCCCTCCCCTCATCACCCCCCACCCCCCTCCCCATCTCCCTCCCTCCCTCTCTCGACTGTGGTAGTCTGGGGGTCATATGGCCGTAGAGGCCAGCTTGTCCCGGGTTCAGGCCCTGCCTGTGCAGGAGACTGGAGCTGCTGCTGCCCGCCTCCTCCTTTCCTCTCTATTCCTCCTCTCCTCTCCTCTTCTCCTCCTCCTCCCCTCTCCCTCTCTCTCTCCTCTCCTCCTCCAGAGGAGAGTTGGCATCGAGAGACTCAGTGTCTGCGCTCAGCCCCGCTCTCTCGCCCCCCCACAACCGCACAGCAGGGGTGCGCACACACACACACACACACACACACACACACACACACACACACACACACACACACACACACACACACACACACACACACACATTACCCTCATCCTCTCACACATGTATATGTGCGCACACACACACACACACACACACACACAAAACATGCATGCTCACACCACACACACATACACATAGATGCATACAAGCACTCACAATCACGTCAGACACAAACTTAAAATCACAACAACACGTACACTGACACACACACACACACACACACACAACACACAGACACGCACACACACAAACCACAGACTCTCACAAACAGGCAGAATCACACATGACACCAGGGAGTTTCAAGTGTGTGTGTGTGTGTGTGTGTGTGGTGAGGGGGGGGGATTTGCACGGTGTGTTAAAATCGCGGCTCCCTGGGGCCCTGAAACACTGCAGTTTCTGTTCCCCATGCTGTGTCTCTCTCTGGCTCACTCGCTAACAAACAGCACGCTTCTGTCCCCCTCTCGATTGTCTTCATGACGCACGCCCACAGCCATCTCCACATTCGATGCATTTGCTTAATGTTTATGAATATGATGAAAGCTTGTGTCCTTACATTTAAATTAGGCGTTCTTTAGGGATTTGTACGGATCTACAAGGACTTGAGTTTACAGTACAAATATAAGTTTAAAACATCTTTGTTAGTATCATGCCTTCCAATAAGCCTACTCATTTAGACACATCAGGACAATTTTAAGAGATTCAAAAATAGGTTTTTTATTTCAGTGAACATGGGCTTTGATTAATGTGGAACCTGTGGTGTTCAGGGTTTAGGCTGAACGGTATCAAGCAGTCACAATAGAGAGGGAGGGAGAGGGAGGGAGAGGGGGGAGAGAGAGAGAGGGGAGAGAGGGGGAAAGATAGAGAGAGAGAGAGAAGAGAGAGAGAGAGAGAGAGAGAGAGAGAGAGAGAGAGAGGAGAGAGAGAGAGAGAGAGAAAGAGAGAAAGAAAGAGAGAAACACAAAATCACCCTATTATATTGGACTGAAACAATAGAACACACAAAAAATACCTTCAATGTTATTACAGATTAAGCAGCCGTATCATACTCTGGCACTAGAAAAGGCAGACACAAGCAAACTTGGCACTTTTATGATCTTTCTCTGATCCTATGTTTTTATTATGACCGCCGCTAGCGAAGCTAGCGAAAGCGGTCATATTGGAGTTGCTGCAAAATTTTTCCCTTTTTTTTTTTTTTTTTTTTTTTTTTTTTTTTTTTTTTTATTTTTTTTTTTCACCGATTTTTCGTCAACGATTCCCGGGACACTGAAACTCGGGGAGACATGAATGTTTGTAGGCATGTAGCCCAAGAAGTTTGTGAGCGAATAACGCCTTTTGGTCCCCCAGGGCCACCCCCCCGCTGTGCCAGTGTCCGTTAAAGAGGGGGAGACCGGCAAAAGTTTTTGCTGAATAACTCAATGAACGTTTCACCCAACAACATGAAATTTTTGTGATATGTCGGTGTTACAGAGACGTATCGACCCAGCCCATAAACTCTCACTTGAAGCATAGCGCCACCTAGTGATAAGGGTAAATGCAAAAATTGGGATTTTGAGTTGCCAATATCTTGGACCGAGAAGGTGGGAACTGCGCAAAATACGTTATGCACGATCACCACAAAGACCTCTAACACCACAGAACATGCCATAAAATTTGGTCCATAGGGGGCGCTGTAATTGTAGAAAATGCTCATTTTGCCTATTATCTAGACAATGCTTACGTTTACAACAATTTTTTTTTTATCGTGAAATCTATTGACCCTCACGCATTGAAAACACTGGTCGACGCCCACTTCCAACGAAAAAAATTCTGTGAAATTTTTAATATTGCGAAAACGAATCTGAACGAACTCGTCATAGGCCGTTTCATGTGAATCTCACCAAATTTGGTATATGTCATCTACAGACAATGCTGACAAAAAGTTATCAAAGGATTTATCTTGAGATAAACCGTCTCCGAAGTTACACGTCAATGAACATTTAACACGTAGCTTAAAATTTTTCAAATGGCCGTATCTTGGCTAATAATTGCTCAAATTTGGTCAAAGTTGACATTCCATCTCTAAACAGATTTCTTTTCATGTGTACTAAATTTTGTGACATTTCGTCATAGGGGGCGATGTTTATTGGCGAAGCTAGGTGTCAAAAAACAGTTTTTGTTAAATAACTCGCCAACAATTTTGCCCAAGACAACGATTTTGCGTTAGTATGTCGGTGTTACAGAGATGTATCGACCCAGCCAATAAACGCTCACTTGAAGCGTAGCGCCACCTAGTGATATGAGTGAATGCAAAATTGGGATTTTGAGTTGCCAATATCTTGGACCGAGAAGGTGGGAACTGCGCAAAATACGTCATGCACAATCACCACAAAGACCTCTAACACCACAGAACATGCCATAAAATTTGGTCCATAGGGGGCGCTGTAATTGTAGAAAATGTCATTTTGCCTATTATCTAGACAATGCTTATGTTTACAACAATTTTTTTTTTATCGTGAAATCTATTGACCCTCACGCATTGAAAACACTGGTCGACGCCCACTTCCAACGAAAACAATTTTCCGTGAAATTTTAATATTGCGAAAACGGATTTGAACGAACTCGTCATAGGCTGTTCATGTGAATCTCACCAAATTTGGTATATGTCATCTACAGACAATGCTGACAAAAAGTTATCAAAGGATTTATCTTGAGATAAACCGTTCCGAAGTTACACGTCAATGAACATTTAACACGTAGCTTAAAAATCTTCAAATGGCCGTATCTTGGCTTTTAATTGCTCAAATTTGGGTCAAAGTTGACATGCCATCTCTAAACAGCTTTCTTTTTATGTGTACTAAATTTTGTGACATTTCGTCATAGGGGGCGATGTTTATTGGCGAAGCTAGGTGTCAAAAAAACAGTTTTTGTTAAATAACTCGTCAACAATTTTGCCCAAGACAACAATTTTGTGTTAGTATGTCGGTGTTACAGAGATGTATTGACCCAGCCCATAAACTCTCACTTGAAGCATAGCGCCACCTAGTGATATGGGTAAATGTAAAAATTGGGATTTTAAGTTGCCAATATCTTTGACCGAGAAGGTGGGAACTGCACAAAATACGTCATGCACGATCACAACAAAGACCTCTAACACCACAGAACATGCCATAAAATGTAGTCCATAGGGGGCGCTGTAATTGTAGAAAATGTCATTTTGCCTATTATCTAGAGAATGCTTATGTTTACAACAATTTCTTTTTTATCGTGAAATCTATTGACCCTCGCGCATTGAAAACACTGGTCGACGCCCCACTTCCAACAGAAAACAATTTCCGTGAAATTTTAATATTGCGGAAACGAATCTGAACGAACTCGTCATAGGCCGTTCATGTGAATCTCACCAAATTTGGTATATGTCATCTACAGACAATGCTGACAAAAAGTTATCAAAGGATTTATCTTGAGATGAACCGTTCCGAAGTTATACGTCAATGACCATTTAACACGTAGCTTAAAAATCTTTAAATGGCCGTATCTTGGCTTTTAATTGCTCAAATTTGGTCAAAGTTGACATGCCATCTCTAAACAGCTTTCTTTTTATGTGTACTAAATTTTGTGACATTTCGTCATAGGGGGGGCGATGTTTATTGGCGAAGCTAGGTGTCAAAAAAACAGTTTTTGTTAAAAAACTTATCAACAATTTTTGCCCAAGACAACGATTTTGTGTTAGTATGTTGGTGATTACAGAGATGTATCGACCCAGCCCATAAACTCTCACTTGAAGCATAGCGCCACCTAGTGATAACGGTAAATGCAAAAATTAGGATTTTGAGTTGCTAATATCTTGGACCGAGAAGGTGGGAACTGTGCAAAATACGTCATGCACGATCACCAGAAAGACCTCTAACACCACAGAACATGCCATAAAATTTGGTCCATAGGGGGCGCTGTAATTGTAGAAATGTCATTTTGCCTATTATCTAGAGAATGCTTACGTTTACAACTATTTTTTTTTTTATCATGAAATCTGTTGACCCTCACGCATTGAAAACACTGGTCGACGCCCACTTCCAACGAGAACAATTTCCGTGAAATTTTTATATTGCGAAAACGAATCTGAACGAACTCGTCATAGGCCGTTCATGTGAATCTCACCAAATTTGGTATATGTCATCTACAGACAATGCTGACAAAAAGTTATCAAAGGATTTATCTTGAAGATAAACCGTTCCGAAGTTACACGTCAATGAACATTTAACACGTAGCTTAAAATTCTTCAAATGGCCGTATCTTGGCTTTTAATTGCTCAAATTTGGTCAAAGTTGACATGCCATCTCTAAACATCTTTCTTTTCATGTGTACTAAATTTTGTGACATTTCGTCATACGGGGGCGATGTTTATCGCCGAAGCTAGGTGTTGAAAAACAGTTTTTGTTAAATAACTCATCAACAATTTTGCCCAAGACAACGATTTTTGTGTTAGTATGTAGGTGTTACAGAGGCATATTGACCCAGCCCATAAACTCTCACTTGAAGCATAGCGCCACCTAGTGATAAGGGTAAGATGCAAAAATTGGGATTTTGAGTTGCCAATATCTTGGACCGAGAAGGTGGGAACTGCACAAAAATGCATCATGCACGATCACCACAAAGACCTCTAACACCACAGAACATGCCATAAAATTTGGTCCATAGGGGGCGCTGTAATTGTACAAAATCTCATTTTGCCGATTCCTTGCCTTCACAAATCAGTCCTTCACACTACACATTCAAAACCCACATCCATGCCCACTTACAGGAAATCATTTCCACAGAAATTCTCACCTCACAACACTGCTCTATTCACACACTCATAACACCAACAGTTCCCCACATTTCAATATACTGCGGCGGTCATACCATGTACCGCTATGCGGTACATCTAGTTATGACTGTATATTGTACTGTATACTTTGTATTATTATTATTTTATTAAGAATGTAATTTGTTTGATATACCCATGTCTATTTATATATATATATATATATATATATATATATTTTTTTTTTTTTTATTTTTTTTTATTTATGCACTTTGGTCAGCTTCTGTTGAATAGAATTGTGCTATATATAAAAAAAAAAAAACTTGAACTTAAAGCGCCATTAAGACATCTTTATCTGTGTCAATTCATGAATGAGTGCTGTCAATAAAGCTTGACTGAATTAAATTGAACTGTATTGAGAGAGAGAGGAAGTGAGAGAGAGAGCGAGAGAGAGAGAGAGAGTGAGAGAGAGAGAGAGAGAAGAAGAGAGAGAGAGAGAGAGAGAGAGAGAGAGGATGAACCATAAGTAGTTATACCTACATACACAAACATGTGCATAAATACATACAGAGACAGAGACAGAGACAGAGAGAGAGAGAGAGAGAGAGAGAGAGAGAGAGAGAGAGAGAGAGAGAGAGAGAGAGAGAGAGAGAGAGAGAGAGAGAAAGAGAGAGTGAGAGAGAAAGAGAAAGAGAGAGTGAGAGTGAGAGAGTGTGAGTGTGTCTTTGCTTTTGTTTGTCAATATGATATTAGAAAGAAAGGGCTACAGTGTGTGGAATTTATAACTAAAATAATATATTTTAGTTATAAATTATTATCTTACAAGGTGACCCATGCACCTAAGAGAAAAGGTGCCTACAAAGGTCCTGCGCTGGCCCTGAACAAGACACTGGGGTTGTAAAAGGGGGAAAACGTTTTTACAAGCTTTCCCATTTCATCCATTTATGTCGGTAGGGTGAGAAATGAGTAGATACATTTAAAGGAGTACTCTCCATGAGAAACCGTTTAGTACTTGCTCTTTTGGAATACGACAGGTCACCCCGAGTTGCATATGCATTAGAAAGAAATGTTCTTCTACCCCGACTGTCTCCATTAGTCAATGAAAGAACGTAGGCAGAAAAACGAGTGAATAAGAAAAAGGCCAACAAAGTGACTTAAGTGTATTCATTAGAAAAATCCATGCCACAGTTGTGATTACTGGAGAGGTCTCGTTGCAGCACACATTCCTAGATCACTAGCGAAGTATCGGTAAGTATGTGTGTTTGTTTAGAACGTTTAGATCTTCTATATGGTTCGCTATGACTAAATGGGCTTTGAATGATTGTAACCTGTGACCAGCATAGCCGAGAATCTGTCATTCTCTCTCCCTGCTCCATGTCCTCCACCAAACTACAACAGCCTGAAACAGAAGCACTAAAGCACTTTTTTTTCACCAAAACCGGCTCACAGGGCATTCATTAATACTAGAGACCACCGCAACATTAATGACAACATGATGCAAGTACACCTTTAAGATGAAAGGATCAAGGAGTACAAATTTCAGACTTTTTTTTTTCTTTTCCTTAAAGAAGCACTTTTTTCCACCCTAGGCTGTCAAAAATTCAGTGCTTTTGGTGTACAAAACTTTTTTTTTTTTTTTTCATTTTATTTCATGGAGAGAGGGATATTTTACTTGCTTTAATTCACTTTATTTTACTTTTAACAGTTAGCCCTTCGTGGAATTAGGGAAACTGCAAAAATAATGACTGAGTTGGGCAGCACAGAATGAACATTCTACACCCTTTTGCTCCAGACTCAGATTTAAAAGAACACCCTTATTGCCATGACAACTCCCCGTGGAATGTTTACTTACAGAACTCCAGAGTAGAATGTCCAAACTAGAATGTTCAGTGATTTCCAAAGATCAGCTCAGTCTAATTTGAGACTTCAAAGAGGACAGCTGTTTGACAATGAGACTCTGTGATTTACTGCGCTGCTGCTGGCTACGGGTGCCTGGAGAGGACTCCAGTGGTGAGACAGCATCTCCAGGGATCAAGGTGGACAGCAAAAGGGAGGAGAAGAAGAAGAAAAGAGAACTGACAAGAACAAGCAAGAAGAAGCTGAGAAAAGAGGCCAGGCGCCTCAAAAACGACGTGGCTGATAAGAGGAGGGATGGAGGTGGAGGTGGAGGTGGAGATGGAGATGGCCATGGCCGTCTCTGAGGCGCAGGGAGGACTGATACAGGACACACTTCCAGCTGATTGGAAGGAAAGGGCTAGAGAGAGTGTGGAGGGCTTTAGAATTGGCCACATTGTCATCCACAGGGCGATGGTTCATGCTAGCCAAGATAGCCAAGATGACGATCCACTACCTGTGGGGATGTGTTTGGCTAATGCTAATGGAAAGTCCCCAGAAGACAGAGGCAGCACAAGGCAAGGCTGATGCTTCACTCAGTGTTAGCCTACCTGAGACTGCACGTGCTAACTTGTCTTGTAAGTATTATGCCACCAGCACTGCCCCTTTATCCAACATCAAGCTCTCCCTCTACCCATTTATTCTCCTCCTTCAGAGCTGTCTCTATTCTTACATTTTAGGTATGTCCTGGTGTACTACTGTCCAAACTGATCGCTTTTTAATGTCTTCCTAACAGCGGAAATTGCAGAAGATCTGGTGCGTACCCTGGTGGAACTTTTCAAAGACTGCCGCAAAGGAGACTGCAGTAAGTGGAACATTTTCAGTTGGCTAAAACAACCGAAGAAATTTCTCAACCAGTTTTAAAAACATTGCCGATTTGATTTCATAACGTCATCTCCCTCGACAGACAGAAGGCAGCCTTCCCTGGACCGCGAGAGCCCTGAGCTGGCCCAGTGGGGCGGGAAGAGCCCTTCTCAGGTGGTCACCGATGGAGACCAGGACCAGCGGAGGCGTCTAACCCCACAAGACAAAGATGTGCTGGAGGAGGAGAGGAGGCTGCAGCTGCTGGCCTGGTTTGAGCGGAGAGGGCATGGCTACCCACAATGCAGCAGCCACACAGGGCTGCAGAGAGCTGTACTGACCATGACAAGGCCAGCCATGGACGAGACATCGTCCGGTCACAGTGAGGGGGGGTCTCAGCTCAACGTGCTTGCAGTCAGTGGACCTCCAGTGGCAACACACATGGAACTTAAACAATAGCTTAGATAGATATTAATCCCATACGTATTTTTTTTTATTAATAATATATTTTAGTTATAAATTATTATCTTAATAATAAATGTTATTTATAAATTACCATCCTTTTGTTGTTGATTGTTCTTTTCTTATGTGATAGTTTGCACACAGTGTTATGAGGACTATATCAGGCAATGCCATTTAATTACTTACAAAATTACTTAACGGTTAATACTGGTTAACGGTACAATAACGGTTAATAGTGAAACACACATCTACGCACAAACAGACAGAAAGGTATTAGTACTTTACTGGGAAAAGTCAGGGCTCTCATTACCAGTGCTGATGCAACATTTGTAAACACACACACATGTTTTTGTTCTGTTACCTTTAGCATACTGAATGCCGTCTAATCTTACGGCATGCTTGCCTCTAACTGTAATATGGCTTGCATTATCATAAGCAAAATAATATAATTAGCTCCTACATACATCGAGATGTAGGGTAAGCTGACATAGACATATATGCTTGTTTACATAAAAATATATATATAATTAGAGTGCAATAAAAAATGCGGTGCAACCAAACAGTCACATACCATTTCAGGTTCACCTGCATGCACCTACACACACACACACACACACACACACACACACACACAAACTAGGCTCTGGCTCAACAGCATGTGAAGCACCTGTACACACACGCGCACACACACACACACACACACACACACACACACACACACACACACACACACACACACACACACACACACAAACTAGGCTCTGGCTCAACAGCATGTGAAGCACCTGTACACACACACACACACACACACACACACACACACACACACACACACACACACACACACACACACACACACACACACAAACTAGGCTCTGGCTCAACAGCATGTGAAGCACCAGTACACACACACACACACACACACACACACACACACGCACAGAGGGAGACGGGCAGCGTGGCAGCTGTGGTTGGCGTGCCAGACAAAGTGTACAGGAAGACCTGCGGGCAGCTGCTCTGGCCAAAAGCAACACTCCAATGTCAAGCATACTAAACCCCTTAAGTGGCCTGTGTAATACCAGCACTAATGCGCTCACCTCACCTCAGTTGTCCTGTACACACACACACACACACACACACCCCACACACACACTACCCCCGCTGCACCTCTGGAACGCAGCTGTCCATCTCAACCTGTTACACTGTCCTGCTGGCCTTAATCTCACACCCTGTGACACACACACACACACACACACACACCTTTAAGATATTGCCAAACTGATTCAACACACAAACAACACAGAGCTAATCTGTCTCACCACACACACAAAACATGTGTCCAAACTGCTTCAGGGCATACACACATAACCTCCAGTTCGCTGCTCTGACTGAGAGTGTGTGTGTGTGTGTATGTGCAGGTGTGTGTGTGTGTGTTTGTGTGTGCAGGTGTGTGTGTGTGTATGTGTGTGTTGCATGTTCACAATACCCTCAAAGTCAGAAAAACAGCAGGAGTTCATGTTTGGAATATGTGGGACTATGTTTGTATGTTTAAGCGTGTGAGAGGTGTGTTAATGTTTGCGTGTGTACATGTACGTGTGTACGTGTGTGCGGGTGTGTGTGTGTGTGTTTGAGTGTGTGTGTGTGTGTGTGTGAGTTGCTACTCTCAGTGGGTGGGTGATTAAATCACTGGCCTGTCCAGCGGCTAAGGCTGCAAATCCAATAAGTGCCCTAAATTCACTGGCATGCCTCTTAATTAAGGTTTTTAATGCAGCTTAACGCGATGCTGCGCTTGCTCCCCCTCTCTCCCCTAACAAACACACTCTCTCTCTCTCTCTCTCTCTCTACCTCTCTCTCTCTATCCCTTAACCCACACTTGCTCACTCTCTCCCTCTCTCTTTCTCCTTCTATCCAATATCCTTGCTCTCTCATTCTCCTACTGTCTTTCATCACCCTTTTCCTGCCCTACCCACCCCTCTCTCTTATCCCTCTCTTTCTCTCTCCAATATCCTTGCTCTCTCATTCTCCTACTGTCTCTTAGCCCCCCCACTCACTCTCTCTCTCTCTCTCTCTCTCTCTCTCTCTCTCTCTCTCTCTCTCTCTCTCTCTCTCTCTCCCCTGCTCTCTGGAGGGGGCTGCTGGGCTGCTGTAAGCTGGCTGGCTGGCTGGCTGGCTGGCTGGCTGGCCTGGCTCAGGTTGGCGTGGCCCTGGCTGCTGGGAGAGGGGAGAGGGGAGAGGGGAGAGGGGGAGAGGGGAGAGAGGAGCAGGGCATTGTGGGCCGTCCGCAGGCCTCTGGTCCTCCTCCGCTTCCCCGCTGACCCGCTGAAAGGACACCATCTGCTGGCCTATACATAGTGATGTTCTTTTCTTTCTCTCTCCCTCTCCCCATCCCTCTAGCCTTCTCTCTCCATCTCCGTCTCCCTGTCTCTCAGTCCCCACACCCCTGCTCTCTCTCCCTCCAGCCCTCCATCCTTCCTACTCCTCCATCTCTCTCTCCATCCCCGCACCTCTTCTTCTCTCTCTCCCTCCCTCCCTCCACCCATCCCTCCCTCCCTCCGTCTCTCCCTCCCTCCCAATCCCTCTCCACCCACCCCTGCTCTCTCCCACCCCCCTCCCGCCCCCCCACCCCCCTCCCTCCCTCCCTTTCTCAATCCCTCCCTCCCTCCCTCCCTCTCTCCCACCCTTTTTCCTTTAACTAAACTGGCTCTGGCTTTCTCCATCTGCTCACCCCTTCCTTCAGCGCCTCTGCACCTGTTCACACCTCCTCTCCTGTTGGCGGCCGGCGTGCCTCTCCTCTCCTCTCCTCTCCTCTCCGCTCCGCTCCTCTCCTCCGCTGCCAGGCCCATCCTGGCAGCCGCAACCTCTCTGTCATTCAATCCATCTGTCACAAGTGAACTTTGTTTACCGCCAGCTTCTGTTTTTCCTCTTCTTGAAGAAAGGAAGAAGAGAGAGCGAGATGGAGAGAGAGAGAGGGAGAGAGAGAGGGAGAGGGAGAGGGAGGGAGGGAGAGAGAGAGAGAGTGTGCCGTCGACCGCCGCCACAGCGCAGTGCAGCGCAGAGCCCCCTTCAAGGTCAACGGCAGGGGAACGGAGGGAAAAAAAAGAAAGAAAAAAAAAAACACGAAGCGAAAGAGAGAGGGAGAGAGAGATAAATGAAAAGACGACTGCAATTGCCACTGATATACAGACACACAAACATCCACACACACACACACACACACACACGCACACTGTTCCGATTCGCACACACAGATGCACACACTCCCAGTTGCACATATGTGTTCATGAGCCTTCTTCGCCCATTTGTAAGGACTCACACACGCACACATACACACACACATACACGCAACTGCTCTCCATCGGATGACCCTCCCTGTCACCAGTTCACATTCTTCAGCAACCTCAACATTTGCTCAGTTAACTAACTTACTTTGCGCTTATTTTTTTAACCTCCTGCATGTGTGTGTGTGTGGAGGATGACTGCACTTGGGTAAGTATATATATATATATATATATATATATATATATATATATATGAGTAATGAGTTCCTATCTGAGGGGTGACCGTTCCAGTACCGATACACATATGCGTATTACAGACAGCATTAAACGAAACAGAAAATCTCCTAATTGCTCCGGCTTTCAGGGGACGCTACTACACTTACTGTAGTCAAGATGAAAGAGGGGAAGCAATCAAACCCGAGTGCTCAAAGAAAGAGAGAGAGAGACAGACACTGTCGCTAAAGGAATCGGAGGGATCTTTCTGTCGTGCCCCTTGCCTCTGTGTTTTTCTGATGCAAGACGAGCTATTTATTACAGCGCGATGTGGACTGCAGAGAGCTCGCTGTGGAAATGAGAGAAAAGGTAGAGAAAAAGTGACAGAGTGAGAGAGAGAAAGGAAAGGAGGAAAGGAAAGGAGAGAAGGGTGGGGAAAGAGCGAGACAGATTAGATAGAGAGGAAGATAGAAAGAGAATGACAGAAAGAGAGAGAGAGAGAGAGAGAGAGAGAGAGAGAGAGAGAGAGAGAGAGAGAGAGAGAGAGAGAGAGAGAGAGAGAGAGAGAGAGAGAGAGAGAGAGAGCGAGCGAGGAAGTGAGAATTCTGTGTGAGTGTTCCCAAGGCTCACACTGCACTGCAACACACACACACACACACACACACACACACACACGCACACACACACTGACAGACACACACACACCACATCAGGTCCCCAAACACACACACACACACACACACATGTATGAATCAACACACACATGCACACACTGATCAACACAGAACCAACTAAGTTTAGAGATGCACACACACACAAACATGCAAATCAATGATGCTTTGAGAAGCTGAGAAAGTGTGTGTGGGTGTGTGTCTGGCGGATATTACATCTCTGCACACACACACACACGCACACGTACACGCAGGACACACACGCAAGCACACGCACACACACACGCACACACACACACACACACACACACACACACACACACACACACAGGCAGACACACACGTAAATCAATGATACCTTCACATGCTAGTTGTGTGTGGATGTGGGTGTCTGGTGAATATTACATCTCTGCACACACACACGCACACAAACACACACACACACACAAACATGCATGCACGCACACAAGTGCACACACACAAACATACACGCATGCACACATGTGCACACACACACACACACACACACATGCACACAGACACAAACACACACATACAGCACACATACACAGACACAGACACACATACACACTCACAATCACACACAGGCGCAGGCCTTGTGACATTCTCTGGCGGTGGCGAGGCGGATGAGAAGGGGCTCCACCACCAAAGCTTTGGCTGGGCCAGCGACGCCACGAGCAGCGCTTTTTAACCCCGCAGGACGGCAAGCTGGAGGGGTCACAAGGGCCGTCTCCTTTCTTTCTCTTTTACTCTCTTTCGCTCTCTCTCTACGCTCTCTCTCTCATTCCCCCTCTCTCTCTCTCTCTCTCTCTCATTCCCTCTCTCTCTCCTCTCTCTCTCTCTACCCCCTCCCTCCCCTGTCATGGCTGGCTTTTGTGTGGGCCGCAACTCTTTGTGATGCCCGCTCCTGCCATCTGCTGCCTCCGATGGGGTGGGGTGGCGGGGGTGGTACGGGGTGTGTGTGTGTGTGTGTGTGTTTGTGGGGTGGTGTGTGTGTGTTTGTGGGGTGGTGTGTGTGTGTGTGGGGGTGAGGTGCGAATGCACCGAGGGGTCCGGAGGGATGAGAGCGCTGGCCACTGGGCAATGTTCGCCCGCTGTCAACACACACACACACACACACACACACACACACACACACACACACACACATATACACACGGCCAAACTAACTTACAGACGCACACACACACACACAGACACACACACATACACAAACACACGCTCACACACACACTGCAGCATAAAACTACTGATGTACAAAGAGCAAAAAAAAAAAAAAACCTTAATCTGTGTGTGCGTACATGTGTGTGTGTGTGTGAATGTGTGTGAGGTGAAATAAAATCAGCACATACACACATCCCTATCTTGTGCCATGTGCGCCTCTTCACCACAGTGTGTGCACAAAAGTAAAAAAACAACAACAAAAAAAAACAAAAACAAAACAAATCTGACACATCTTAGCCACTGTGACTTGTGACTAGCCTTTTTTAAATCACATCCTAAATGTTATTGATAATGTGGCGCGGCACGAGGGCTGCTGAGTTGCTTTGGTGGGCGAGTGGCTTGGTTGAGCAGGCTGAGGCTGAGGCTGAGGCTGAGGCTGAGGCTGAGGAGAGCTGAGGCTGAGCGGAGGGGAGTCTGGCTGGGATTCTGAGCCCTCTCTCCCTACCCTGGCCACCAGGCCCTACCTGCAGTCACCAAAGGAGATGATGGCACATCACAGGGGGACAGAACAGAGAGAGATGAGAGAGAGAAAGAGAGAGAGAGAGAGAGAGAGAGAGAGAGAGAGAGAGAGAGAGAGAGAGAGAGAGAGAGAGAGAGAGAGAGAGAGAGAGAGAGAGAGAGAGAGAGAGAGAGAGGGGAGGGATGAAGAGGAAGGGAAGGAGAGGAGGGAGATAGAGACAGAGAGAGAGAAAATAAGAGAGACAGACAAAGAGAAAGAAAGAGAGAGAGAGTGAGAGAGAGAGCGAGAGAGAGAGAGAGAGAGAGAGAGAGAGAGATGGAAGGAAAAAGAGGAGGGATAGAGAGAAAGAGAGTAATGGAGGAAGAGGAGGGATGGAGAGAAAGTAAGAGAGAGAGAGACAGAGAGAGAGACAAAAGAGAGAGACAGAGAAAGAGAAAGGTAGAGAGAGAGAGGGAGAGAGAGAGAGAGAGAGAGGGTGGGGCAGCACTACAAGGAGAAGCACCGATTCACATGAAAAGGCAACGATGCAGGAAAAGAAAAGCACAACAAAAGAGAGAGAAAGCGAAAATGACAAATGACAGATGAAAAGATGAAACAGTAAGAAGAGAGAGACAAGAAAGGGAGGGGGAGAGGAAAGGAAGTCAGAGGAAAGGGAACAGGGCAGAGAAGCTTCCAGAATCAGTAAGTAGGACAGCCGCCTCCCTCCGTCTCTCCATCTCTCTATTCCTTCATCTCCCTCTCTCTCTCTCTCTCTTTTTCTCTACCCCTCTAGCACCCCCACCCCCCCAATCACTCCTACCCCTCTCCGCTCTCTGTTTGGGGCTGGCCTGTATGAGAACAGTTGCACCCGACAGATTTGTGTGGTCTTCGCCTGAGGACCTGCAGCATTCCGGCCTTCATGGGTGCCACAGGACACACACACACACACACACACACACACACACACACACACACACACACACACACACACACACACACACACACACACACACACACACACACACACACACACACACACACACACACACACACACGCGCACACACACACACTGTGCCACTTTTCACCCAGGCCACTACACTAGCATACACTCCCAATGCCTGTGTGTGTGTGTGTGTGTGTGTGTGTGTGTGTGTGTGTGTGTACACGTGTCAAGAAGAAAAAACGGTAGATAAACTATCTGTGCAGAGGTGAGCTCTTGGTGGAATGCCAAGCATACATGAAATGCAGGTGTGTGTGTGTGTGTGTGTGTGTGTGTGTGTGTGTGTGTGTGTGTGTGTGTGTGTGTGTGTGTGTGTGTGTGTGTGTGTGTGTGTGTGTGTGGTGTGTGTGCGTGCGTGCGTGCGTATTTGTGCTAAGGTGAGCAGTTGGAACACTGGAATGACCTGCATCCCTGGACAGCAGGTGTGTTTGCCCATGTGGTGTGTGTGTGTGTGTGTGTGTGTGTGTGTGTGTGTGTGTGTGTGTGTGAAGCTGCTGGTGGCATGAACTAGATACTGTAGAGCTACATGTTCTTTTTGCAGGTTAAGGATTCCAAACAGCCCAGTGTACGTCTTCCTGGGAGAGAAACCAGCCACTCAACAGCTCTAGATTGCAAAGACAGCAAAGATTTCACAACATTCATGTGATTCATATAAAAAAAATATAGAAACTCATGTGAAAACAAAAACCATTATCACACAACTGCACTTAACAGTAGCAGCTTAATTGGTCCACATCAGCCACATCAATCCCCACATCATTGGCGATTGGACCACATCAGCCATGCGGTTCAATCACATTAAAAGTCACTGTGAAGGTCCATTAGTTGACACAAAGTAATTTCTCTGTAGTAATGACTATATGTAAGAGTGTCTACATATTTTGTCAAACTGAGTTCAGACTAGAAATTTAATGTATAACACTTCTTTTGTCTGGTGACTAAAGCTCTTGCTTCTTCCTATTAAAAAATGACATTAAAGCATCACCACTATTATACCTACAGTGGAGATCAAAAATTTTACATACACTTGCAAAGAACATAATGTCATGGCTGTCCAGAGTTTCCTTTTATTATCTACAACTCTGACATCCCTGAAGTTTAGTCCTTTTATCACTTTATTATGGGTC
>CM050204.1:13128541-13131041 GCA_027475355.1 Coilia nasus | reverse complement strand
GGAGAGGAGAGGAGAGGAGAGGAGAGGAGAGGAGGAGGAGAGAAGAGGCCCACAGAGGAGGAGCAGAGAGGAGGAGAGAGGAGAGAGGAGAGGAGGAGGAGAGGAGGAGGAAAGGAGAGGAGAGGAGAGGAGAGGAGAGAGGAGGAGGAGAGGAGAGGAGAGACAGACACAGGAGAGTCAGACAAAAAAGAGATAACAGTCAGGAGATGGAGAGCAGAGCAGAAGAGTGAAAGAGAGCTGGAGAGTGAGGAAGGGAAAGAAAAGGAAGGAAGAAGATGGCAAGGTAGAGGGCAGGATGAAAAGGAGGAGAGGAGGATGAGTGGGAGGGGAGGGATGATATACATAGTGATGTTAGAGGAGCAGACCTGTGACTGCCCCACACATAGCACACTATGGATGCCCTTCAGGACCCTTATACAATAACACAGCCTGTCTCGCAGATCGGGAGCTTTTGCAATAATAAACATCAACTTCCACCCCCTTTGCCACATTTAGTTTTTTCTTCTGCTTGTTTGTTTGTTTGGCTACATCCAAGTATGGTAAGAATTTCAAGACTTCCAAACTCTTCAGTTCCCATCCTTTTTGTGTTTTGTTTAAATTTGCATACACATGCATACTCACACACCAACTTCCCAAACTCTACACTTTGTTTCCTGGTTCCTACTCTTCCCTTTCCTTCTGGCGAGAACTGGTATTAAAACTTTCCACCGGTTCAACAGTTGCACTCCTGTTCAGAATTTACATACACATGAATACAAGTGTTGTTATTGTTCTTT
The DNA here is from genome assembly GCA_027475355.1 of Coilia nasus. Taxonomy (NCBI): domain Eukaryota; kingdom Metazoa; phylum Chordata; class Actinopteri; order Clupeiformes; family Engraulidae; genus Coilia; species Coilia nasus. Next base: position 13,130,265 of record CM050204.1, on the reverse strand, counting down.
GGCAACATTGTGTCCAAACATTCATGCTAATAAAGCTACCATGATGCCACTTTTGAGAATTGCTATACATCTATACCTTTCCGCCTCCGAAATTCTGTCTCTTTCTTTTGATATTTGTCCTGGTGGGTGAAATAGTCATTTACTATCTGACTCACTGCTCTGTTTGGACTGCGCACCCTGCATATTGTCGCCATGTTTACTCTTTTAAGCCTTCCCGTCTTAAATGCAAATATCCACACATGGGCTATGGTGTCAAATCCTAACAGTTCATGCATGTACGCGCGCACACACACACACACACACACACAAAAAAAGAGACACCCACATACAAAATGGCTGATAACAAAACGGCCACTTGCCCTCCCCTGTCTGTCCCGACCCAAATCCGAGCGCTCACTGCCATTTGTCCTGTAAGGACCTGGCCGGCTGGCGGCGCCGGTCCGCGGCTCTGTGTGCCTGATCCGGCTGACAAGAACCAGGGGCTGCGCAGCTCACAGTTCAGAAGGCTGGGCGCTTAGCGGCATGGCACTGACACACACACCAAAACTCCCTCCAAAAATACGGCAGAAAAAAAAAAAAAAAAACCCCACAACCAATCCAACATGGCTGCCATCATCCTTTCAGTGGTGTGGCATAGAGAGGGACTGGTTCAGTGCCTTGAGGGGAACCAGAGTGTGCTTTTTTTCTGCCAGGCTGTTGCTGATGTAAGTCTGGTGTTTAAAAAACATGTGACCAAGTAAAACACATATACACATTCGATATCTTCTCGAAAAATAAATAAATAAATAAAAATAAAATGAGGAAATAAATGAAGCTAAATAAAATAATAATTAAAAACACAAAATAAAATGAAGTTTGACTACATACAGTACATCTGTATGAAAGACATTCTAACATTTCCTATGCGCTTCACTCTACTCTCGGGAATGATGTTATTCTCGCACTTGGTGTGGTTAAAACATCAAAACCCGTTACCTTGGCTTGCCAGCACATTCTTCTACTGACTGAGCCAAAGGAACGAGCCAAAGGAACGTACCACCGGGCCTTCAGCAGCTACAGCGCCACATTGCCCAGTGTACGAACACAACAGGTGCATTGTGGGTACACAGAGCTTGGCATGTATGTTCAAGACTGAACGCAGTACAGATTGTGCGGAGCCGAGGAAGACAATGTGTGGTGCGGCTTTAAGAGGAAGAATGGGAATAACATTGAGTTAGAAGTGTTTTTATGTTTAACATCTGTATGGTCCACACACACACACACACACACACACACACTAGGGGTGCTACGGTTTCGGATTGTATTCGAATCCGTTCGGTTCGTTTAGCACGGTTCGGTTCATTCTGTAGATCGGATCGGATTTCGGATACGCGAGATATTAAACTTGCTTGTTTAATAGAAAGTCATTGCTTATGCATTCTGTGTAGCGTACGACGCGCAAGGGTGTTTAGGACCCGGGGGAATGGTTTCTCTTCAGTACCGCCTTCAAAGACGCAAGAGCCAATGAGAATTTTTCCGAGCTTGCCTTCAACCTATCAGCGCTCCGACACAGACGCTGGGGAAGAGACACGTGTATGCGAGACAAACTTTTGAGCGCAGAAAACATGGCAAGTGTAGGAGAAGACACGAGACCCAAGTTTGAAGAGGCACCATCGTCTCTGAAATCCGCAGTGTGGGAACATTTTGGTTTCAGCGTAGAATATGATGACCAAGGAAACAAGACG
>CM050204.1:13093541-13118541 GCA_027475355.1 Coilia nasus | reverse complement strand
GTAAGGGACAGATAGGAAAAATGAAAGAAAGAGAGAGAGAGAGAGGGAGAGAGAGGGAGAGGTAGAGAGAGAGAGAGGGGGGGGGGAGAGATGGAGGGATGGGTGAAGTAAGGGACAGATAGGAAAAAGTGAAAGAGAGAGAAACAGAGAGAGAGAGAGAGAGAGAGAGAGAGAGAGAGAGAGAGAGAGAGAGAGAGAGAGAGAGAGAGAGCAAAAGAAAGTAGTGTTAGTGGGCAAAATAAAAGCAGAGATGAAAAGAGCGAGAGGCAGACAGGGGAAGAAATGAAAAAGAGAGACAGAGAGAAGAAAGCAAGGGAGAGGAGTGTTAGAGGGGAAATAAAAGCAGGGATGGAGGGAGTAAGAGAAAGAAAGAGAGAGAAAAGGGAGAAAGTGAAAGAGAGAGCAAGCAAGATGAAAATGGAAGGTAAAGTTAAGAGAATAAGTGTGGGGAAGAAAGTGAAAAAGTACAGATAAAACAGAGAGGGAGGGAGGAACGAGAGAAAAGGTGAGAAAGAAAGAAAGAGAGAGATCAAAAAGGAGAAGGAGAGGTGGAACGGGAGAGGAAGATGAAGAGGGGCAGATCATGAAAAAAGGAAACGAATGCAGAGAGATAGGGAAAAAAGATGAGATTTAGAGACAGAGAAAAATCGTTGTGAAAAATCGAGAACTACAAAACACATGCTCAATGTCATGATGCCCTAAAGAACAAAATTAACATATTGAAGACATTTGAACTTACAACACTCCTTTCCAAGACATTTCCATGAACCGAAAGATTTCTGTATGACCTCAATGATACTAAAAAAAAAAACAGATCTAAAGTACTAAAGTAACAGCCATCTCCACCACATGCCCTCATCTTCCAGAAGCGTGCTTCTTCAACAGGAAGCCAATGAAGAGGCGCATTAGAGCTAAAACACAGAGGCCATATCCAAAATGTTCCAGAAATGTATCCAAATAAAGATACACTGTATACCCAAATATCCTAAATGTTCACTAAAACACAGAGGCCATATCCAAAATGTATACTAATACACTGTATACCACTAGTGAACCATATGTAGTGAATAAGCCAGTGTAACTGATGCACTTCACAGTACACTAAAACATTTTGGATAGAGCCTGTGACATGGGAACAACAGGTGACAGGTGTGGTTATATTTTATTATAAGTACATTTTATTTTACTGTCCCTGTTATATCAATTAGGTACAGCGTAACAACGTGTGCATCAACATGCAACATGTATGTACTTACACTATACCATGAGGTACCGTGTTCATCAAAATGCAACATGTATGTACGTACACTATACCATGAGGTACCGTGTTCATCAACATGCAACATGTATGTACCATGAGGTTTAGGTATGTACAGTGTAAGTACATAGTACTACATGCGGTTACTTGTAGATACACAAAAACGGAATTGTAAAAAATTAGTTTACTGTGATTGTGAAGTAAAACACCACTTTGTTACACTGAATGTCATAATGTGTACACTGTAACAGCGACCATAAAATAAAGTGTAACAGAAAGATTCTTAACAGCTGAGGGACAGTTCTTTTTCCTGCTCTACTCTTTTTTTCTATTATCAGTGACACTTTATTTTACGAAGTAAATACGGTGTATGTACCTGTAACAACATGTACAATTATGTACTTACACTGTACATACCAAACACTAACCTTATGGTACAATGTAAGTACATAATGTTACATATTTTACACATTTTATTACACTATACTTAGTTGATGTTACTTAGGGACATTAAAATAAAGTGTAACCCTATTTTGTCTTTCTTCCTCAGTTCTCCTTCTCCGTCATTCTTCCTCTCCGCTCGTGTTTAACCCTTTGTGTGCCTCCTTCTCTTACCTGTTGGGCGAGCTCGAGCAGTCGGGCGTTTTTGCCGTTAGAGTCTCTCAGCTCTCTCTCAGCCTCCTCTCTCTTCAGCTGGGCCTGGCTCAGCAGGTAGCGGAGCTCCCCACACACCTTACACACACACACACACACACACACACACACACGCACGCACGCACACACACACACACACACACACACACACACACACACACACACATGCATGCACACACAAACATGCACACACAAACACACACACACACACACACAGTACAAAGAATGGACAAGCATACATACATAAGTACATTTACACAAATGCAGAAACATCTCGACATGAGTACACACACACATACACACACACACACACACACACACAAATGCACAGCCATACACACATGAATTACACAGAGAAACACACGAGTACACAGCCAGAAATAAACACATACATGAGTACACACACACACAAACACACACATATCAGTACATAGAAAAATACACATTCACAAAATGAACATACATGGACACACACACGGATGAGCTTACAGACAGACAAACAGACACACACACAAATGCTTCAGTACACACACACACACACAAACACACAAACACACACACACACACACACTGTGCATGCTAAGAATTCCTGCAGTCTCCGCTTCCTCTTTCAATGTCACCGTAAGAAGGGTGCATCTGTTGAAGAGGGCACCTGCTGAATTGGTTACCTCACCTCACCTTCCCTTGCCTCTTCACTCTCTCACACACACACACACACACACAAACACACACACACACAAACCACAAATGACAATAACTTCAAAATACATGAAACCAGAATGGCTTCTATAGGCAGAATATGAAATATGAATCAAATTTACTTCTTTAGCCACGCACTTTTGTTTTAACATTTATGTTGAAGATTCCCTCTCGCGCTCCTCGGTTGTAGATAATCCATTAGCAGGGCTTGAGTGCCACCTGGTGGTCATTTAGGGGAGTGCAGCTGTCACTCAACACTAAGCTTGTTTGTGTGCGTGCGTCCGAGTGCAAGTGTGTGTGTGTGTGTGTGTGTGTGTGTGTGTGTGTGTGTGTGTGTGTGTGTGTGTGTGTGTGTGTGAGGAGTTCACCATCTGAGACATCTGACAGCTCATCTCTTCAAGATATTCACAGGTGTGTTAGGGGTATGTGTGTGTGTGTATGGCGGGGGGTATGTGTGTGTGTGTGTGTCCAGGTGGAGAAGGAGTGGGATCATGAAGCATGTGTGCACCCTGAGGGCGACTCTTGTTGCTGCCTTCCATCTGCACTCAGCGGTCATGCAGATGGCGGCACACCCTGGACCTCAGCCGCACCTCAGCCGGATCCGGCACAGGTGTGGGCCAAATATGAGCTGCGTCCATTCTGGGGTCAGACGGTATCTGGGGCAGGAGTTGCTATTTCTGTTTGGCTATGCTGTTTCAGGTGTGTGTGTGTGTGTGTGTATGTGTGTGTGTGTGTGTGTGTGTGTGTGCACGTGTGTGTGTCACAGCAGGGGCAGAGAGGACAATGTCCCATCATGGGGGCTGGTGGGTGATGTTTGGGATCAGGTGTTGCAGACACTGACGCAAACAAAGTAGTATCACCATCATATTCATCAACGTCATCATCACCATCTTTATACTTTCTTCAACTTCTAACATAAAATGGAGAAAACTCCCTAGGCACGTGAAGAAAAAGGTACAAAGCAGGTGACAAACCAGACTGGGTCAAACTACAGTGTGTGAAAAAGTGTATTTGTACTCACAGATACTCTATGAGTGGCGTGTTTGTGCCACAACTATGTTGTTAATTGTGTTTGTTTGTGAGTGAGTAGTGATTGTCATGAGCTTATGACCAACGAGCCCTCCAGTCGTCAGTCCACCTTCATGCGATCCCCTTACTGGCACAGGAATGGGCCCCGCATCTGCTATGCAAGCAGTAGTGCAGGCCATTTATGAAGGAACCATGTGTATTAAAGCAACGCTAAGTGCTTTATGTCTTCAGTCACCCTACAGGTTGGAAGTGTAATTATCTGTCATTCAAACTACAGAGACACGACCCGCTCCTCCAAATTTAGTTAGCGTGGATATAGCCCATGGAGGGCGGCAAAGCAAATTCAGAAGCGCCTTTCACACTGTTACAAGTTGATGTACCACTGAAACGATCTTGGAAACATTATTTCAAGGTTGAAAGAACTACTTCATGTGATATGTATTGGTTTGTTTGTTTATTTATGACTACAGTTAACCCTACTATGTGTGTAATTGCTGTTGGCAAATTGTTTTGAGGCCATGGCTATGGTGGTATTGCACTATAAACAAAAAAAAGACCTGAAATTGAACTACTACTGAACTGAATTACCAGGCCTGCTGGGTTCACAAACAATAAATGAACTTAATAACATATTAACTGTCTTCAGAAATTTGGCAAAAAATTGGAGTGAACGACAAAAGAAGGACTGCAGAGATAGTATGACGCACGAGCCATACCATGCTGTTATCTGCCTCCTGATTGGTCAGTTTGCGGTAGGCCTCCTCCAGCTGGCCAGTCAGAGAGCTGCGCTCCCGGTCCACTCTCTCCAGCTGCCCCTCCAGCTCCGCCACACTCTCAGTCAGACTGGACACCTACAGGGAGACAGGCATCATTGGCTATGTGTCTGGCAACAAGAGAGATAGAAGAGGAGGAGAGGAGAAGACAGGAGAGGAGAAGAGGGGAGGAAGGAAGAGAGAAGGAGAGAAGAAAAAAGGAGAGAAGAAGAGGAGAGGAGAGCAGACAAGAGAGGAAAATAGAAGAGAGGAGAAGAGGGGAGAACAGAAGAGAGATAGAAGAGGAGAGAAGAGGAGAGGAGAAGACAGGAGAGGAGAAGAGGGGAGGAGAGAAGAGAGGAGGAGAGTAGAGAAAAACAGAGGCGAAAGGAGAGAAGACAAGAGTAGAGTTACTTTATTGATCCCGAAGGAAATTAAGGACCTAAAGAGAGGAAAATAGAAGACGAGAAGAGAAGACAAGAAAAGAAAAGAAAAGAAAAGAAAAGAGAAGAGAAGAGAAGAGAAGAGAAGAGAAGAGAAGAGAAGAGAAGAGAAGAGAAGAGAAGAGAAGAGGGGAGAAGAGAAGAGAGATAGACAGATGATCAGAAAGAGATAAACAGATAACCATGTGTGCGCAAAACATGACAGAGGTTAAAGTGAGGGAAACAGTGTGTGTGTGTGTGTGTGTGCGTTTGTGTGTGTGTGTGTTTGTGCCTACCCCAACAGTCCTGTCTGCATCTCAGCACTTTTTAAATGAGCGCAGGTGCTTAGTTAGCGAAATGTATCAAGTTTTTTTTTTATATGCTTTCCTTATGTGTTTTGTATTTTATAAGATTATGTGCCTTTAAGCATACTTTAAAATTTGACTATGAGAGAAACCTTTTTCCCTTTTTTATTAAAACACAAAATTCTAGATTCCATTATTCACTCAAAATTCCATGCTTTTCAAGGTCTGGCAAACAGCGTTTCAAAATGCCATACTTTCAAGGCCTGTGCAAGCACCCTGTATCAGGTCAGCAATATTACCAGATGAGAAGGCTTCATTTTTCTGTTCCTTTTTTAGTGTATCTACATGTAACAACTTGTAATATTATGTATTTACACTGTACGTACCTAACCCTAACCCTAGGTAACAGGGTTGCAGTGCAAGTACATAATGTTACATATTGTTACACACTTTGCTACACTGTACCTAATTGATGTAGCAGGAACAATAAAGTGGAACCCCAGATGATATTTTCGGTGGATATGAAGAAGTTTTTCTTTCTTTATATGTTGATCGAACCTCAGAATAATATAGACAGTGTGGGGTAGTATTCACAAGCGATAGGTTTGAGGTTTGCCTTTATTTTATGCAGTACAAACAAACATCCGCCCATCCCATTCCAAACCTTGGAGACTTCTACTAATGCAGTAACTCTTCATCTCCAATAGAGGGCAGACTTTAAACAAAGTACTGAGTACAAGAAAAAACTCTTGACAAATGGTTAGTGTTGAGCTGTGATGGGACTAGCATGTCGCTTTGTCTGAAAGTTTTGGATTCGTTGCACCACTCTGAGCCTTAACAGGGGTGCTAAGGATGTTGCCTGTTTTGTACGGCAGCCTGCTGGGGACATTCTTCTTTGTAGCCGCATGTGCATTCAAGCTGATTTCAAATCCCATTCATCAATGTCAGCTCACTCAAGTCCGTTCAAAAAACACCTATGCCAACAAACGGCAGAATGGAAGCAGTGGAAGAGTCCCAGAGCTGTGTTCAAAGGCATCTGCTTTAGCTATGTGATTTAGAAACACATCAGTCACAACAGACTTAGCTTCCTCTTACTGTGCAGTACCTACTGCATGATGTGCAATACCTACCTCTAAGTGCAAAATTTGATTTATTTGATTTGAAATTTGATTTTATTATTATTCACAGCCTCTATACATAGCCTTTTTATCATTTATTATGCCCTTTTATATGCTCCCATCTTCACTTGATAATTTCTTTGTCACTTGACACTTTTACCTTGCACCTTTATGGCCTTGCTGTCTAATTTCGTTGTACAGGCAACTGTTCAATGACGATAAAGGTCTTGAATTTTGAATCTTGAGCTTACACACTGTGTACTGCCCTTGGGCACTGCTAAACTGACACAATAAATGTATATGGTATAACATGCTCATACAGTCATGTGGGAAAATGGTGGACCCTTGCAACAGTAAAAACTAAAACAGTATCTAAACCCAGACTACTTCTGCTACATTGCACATCCTTGGGAGAACAGCTATGATGCTAATAATCGAACGCTATTTAACGATCTACAGTCGGTTCTAAAAGTACATCATAAACTACATCATATTACTTTCAAGTTAATGTAAGACAAACCATTAAACAAGAGTCACAGCTAGTTTTTCTTCATGTTACGTACACAGACTATGGTTATGTAGCAGTTAGCAAGGGAGTTTATCACTTTAAAAAGTATACTGTGTGTGTGTGTGTGTGTGTGTATGTGTGTGTGTGTGTGTGTGTGTGTGTGGTGGCAAGGAGACAAAGAGACACAGAATTCCTCTATATGTGGGTATCCATGTGTGCATCTGTGTGTGTTTCTGTGTGTGTGTGTGTGTGTGTGTGTGTGTGTGTGTGTGCCCACCGTCTGGGCGAGCTCCTGCTTGTGTTGTGTGTACTGGAGGCATGCGGCGTCTCTGGCCTGGGAGATCCTGTGCTGCTGCGCCTGCAGCTCCTGCTCCAGACGCTCCCTCTGCCGCGACAGCTCACTGCGCAGCTGCTCACACTGCACCGCCGCCTGACGCACACACACACACACACACACACACACACACACACACACACACACACACACACACACAAACAGATATAGGTAAGCACACACACACACACAAACAGATAGACATAGGTAAACACACACACACAGATATAGGTAAACACACACACACACACAAACAGATATAGGTAAACACACACACACACATAGATAGACATAGGTAAACACACACACAGATATAGGTAAACACACACACACACACACACACACACACAAACACACACACACATACACACAGGCATAGACACAGATAGACATAAGTAAACATAGGTAAACACACACACATACACAGAGATAGACATAGGTAAACACAAACACACACACACACACAGATAGACATGGGTAAACATAGGTAAACACATACACACACACACGCATAGACACAGATAGACATAGGTAAACACACACAGACAGACATAAGTAAACACACACAAACACACACACATGCGCATACATACACAGAGATACAATACACAAACACATACACATAATTACGAGATAAACATGGAAACACAAACGAAAGATAAACACGCGTGAGTGCGTACACACAGAGACACGATTGCACACAAACACATACATGTAGTTAAAAGATAAACACGGATACACAAACAAAGGATAAAAACACACACAATAAACATACAAACACACACAGATACACACAGGCACGCAAGTGCTCACGCACACATACACTGAATCGTTCACTACAACGGTGCACACAGTTTCAAAGTGTCTTTGAAAAGTATTTATATGAGATACAATAATAACAATAATTTGTTAAGTTGGACAACCACTAAGTAAGATTAACAATGTCATAACTAGGTTAGCAATGAGAATTAAACCTACCCATTTTGGAATACTTTTCAAAGAAGGTTATCAAATTTCGAAATCACTGAAAGTAGCCCAGGTGATTGCAAAAAATAAAAGTCTATGATTTTACACAAACCTGGAAGCCTGCATATCATGCACACATGTCACGTCACAAGTCAAGGCATGTTTAATAAAGAAAATGCAGTTTTGTTCCTTGCTTTTTAATACCGCCAACAGGTGGCGCCACATGACAACTATTGTTTCAGAGACGCTCCTGTGTGTTGGATGTGCTTACACATCCAAGTTCTAGTATGTGTCCAATAACATTCTGTGACAACTCCTTGGTCCACCGCAACAGTTTCAGCCCAAAATAGGTCCTCGTCACTCATCTATTGAAGCTGTTGCCTCCTTTTGCTACACAGATTCCCCAACAAGAAACACCTGAACTCTGACACTCTCCTTCTATTGGTTGTCACTAGGTATTACCTCATAAGCTCATTGGTTTCTTTCAGTCTTTGAGCAGCATTTGTAGAATGTACAGATAATGTTGAGTGTCTTGAGTACTTTAGCTTTTCCTTAGGTGTTCTATGTTCTATTTCTAAGTTTGCACTGTTTGTGGTGGAATGAAGAGCCTGCAAGTACCTTCAGAAGTATGGATGACCACTTATTACACATTCCATATGAAGGTGAGGATACCCATGTACTTGTTTATATTTCACATTAATACTACTTTAAATGATAATCGTTTCTGCTAGCCATTATATACTGCTGGGCTCTAAGGCTGCCTGCCCTCTGAATATTCACTGATTGCTTAACAAGAAAGAGTATTCAGTTTTAATGGACAATGACTGCAATATAAATAATGTTCTCTTCAACAGTCAATTACTGTCTCTGCACACTTAATGTGTGTTAACCTTAGCCTAGGCCCAGCCGTACTACCTGTGATGCTACATTGAATTTTGCATTCAAGTCAGTCTGGCCAACCTGCTGGAAAAATCAAAAAGCAATGAAAAACCATCGCTACACATACGCCATCGAATCCGTGGTCGGATTGGTTGTAGCTCTCTTCAGTAGTACACAGAGGCATTTAAAAGATGCCTGTTGATTCCGCCTCTGAGAACTCCCTGTCTATGAGATCAAACCAGACCAAACCCTGTCAACGAGCTTGGTGCGACAGCCAGGCTATGCTAACCTGTGTGTTGTACATGGACTTAAGTACCGTTTAAATAGTTTGTGTGTATGTATGTACCCGTGTCTTCTCCAGGTTGGCCTCTTCAGCCATCTCCACAGCCTGCTTCACCTGCTGGTAGGAGCTCCACTCTCTCTGCTGGGCCTCAGACTGACTGGCCCGCAGCGTACACAGTACTGTCATCAGCTCATCACGCTCCCTAACACACACACACACACACACGTACACACGCACACATACACACACACAGCGCACACACACACACAAAGGCACAAATAAAACTAAGTAAACACACACATAAAATAGAAGAAAATGCACACAGATATATACATACCAGTGTGCATGGCACGCGCACGCACATGCACACAGAGACACAGCCACAGTCTCCATTGACTGGTAAAGAATTCATGCATGAATACATGCTACACAAATTAGCATACATTCAGTGGTTGTAATGACCCTTCAAACAGAACCTGTCCACATCTGCATTTACTGAGACAGTGCCGTAACTGACTGATATGCATCAATGCTCCTTTTCACCTTGCCATTGGCTACAAGGGTTAATTCATCAATGTCCACATCCCGAAGGGGGGGGGAATTGATTTACAATGTGAGTTGCAGCCTTCAGATGTAAAGAAGACCTTGAAGGAAATCATTCAAGGACTTTATTGAGCCACTCAATCATCATTAGCATGAACTAATGGAGCCTTACAATATACACAATGCAATGAAAATAGTATAAAATCTCTCTAAAAATCACCTCCCCACTTCTGTGATTGCGGTTTAATGGAAATTCTTTCAACACAGTCATCTGACACACACGCACCCAAAGCTATCTTGGTCAATACATAAGCATAAATTGGGTTTGGAAATTGTAAATAAACTGTATATGCACACATGCACACATATATACAAAACTCTCACACACAGACAAATGAATCAGCTTTTTATCATGTTGACAACAAGTGGGTTACACTACAAAGGTTGTTACGTGATGAAACAGACTAAGTTAACCCAATTGTAAACCTGTTAGTAGAAAGGCCCAGAGCTTGATTGTTTTAAACAACTGACAACAGGCTCTTCAACTATGTGATTTAAGACCACCTCTGGGTTTAATAAACAAGGTTTATTATTACTTAAAGCAACACTAAAGCACTTTTCCTCTTCGGTCGCCGTACAGGTTGGAAGCGGAATTGTCTTTCTGATGTCTCATTTGAACTACAGATCGGTGACCCGCTTTTGCAAACTTGCATAGTGCGGTTATTGCCCATGGGGGGCCGCAAAGCCATTCAGAAGTGCCGTTCACCCTGTTACGAGTTGATGAACCTCTGAAACGATTTCAGAAACGGTATTTTAAAGTTGACAAAAAATGTAGTGTTGCATTAATGAACTTTGTAGCATCCTCCAACCCCCCCTTTTGTTTGAGCGCACTCACTTGGTGATCCTCTCGATGGCCTGCGTGTGCACGTTGGTGTGTGTCTCTGCCAGGACGGCCTCGTGCTGGGCACAGCGCAGACAGAGCCCCCCCACCTGGGGCTGGCCCGCCGACGCTGCTGCTGCCATAGCCTCGCGGTGCCGCAGGCGACCTTTGACCTCCTCTGCTTCCTTCTGGGCCGTCGCCAGGTCCTTCCTGATGAGACAGGACAATGGGCAAAGGCTATCCGCACCTGACATTGTCTTCATGTGGCTATTCTTTGTTCTCACACAACATTTACACTGTCCTACAAAGCCAAAAGGCAGTAACTACAGATTTTGTCAAATTAAGTTTAGACTGGAAATGACTTTATAGCACTCCCTCTGTCTTGTGACTGAATCTCTTGCTTCTTGCTATTAAGAAAGTACATAAAAGCATCACCACTATTAAGCATACAGTATGTTTAACTGGGCAGTATGACAACATTGAAAGCATTTTTCTCAGCTTCTATGTTTGTGTAGTTACTGCACTTTGCCTTTGTAAGGTAGTATAGTCCATTCAAGATAGTGGTCACAGACAGCATGGTGGTCACAGACAGGCTTCTGAGTGTGCATGAGGGCCATTTATCTTGGTTTGCATTTGTGTGTGGGTGTGTGGGTGTGTGTGTGTGTGCGTGGTGTGTGTGTGTGTGTGCTTGCGTGCGTGCGTGCGTGCGAGAGAGAGAGAGAGTAATCCTCTCTCCTAGAGCTACATATGGATATGTTTGAATGAAGGTAGTGTGCTGTACACCAGGTCCTAGGGTTCAGGCTCAAAGTCGAATGAGTCAAACTTACTTCAGTGACACCACTTGGGCCTCCAGAGTCTGCAACTGGGCCTGATAGAGAACCTTCAGCTGGTCCTAATGCACACCGTTGGACATATACATATGCGCACACACACACACACACATTTAGGGAAAGCAAATGGTAAAATCCTCAGTCCCACAACATATCCCATATGGCATATTATCGAAAATAAAAACACATACATTACAGTCATACGTCCTGTACATATCTAGCTCCTTGATTTAGATTCTCCATTAGGGGATTATAAACAATTTGTCTTGTGTTCTTTTCCACAAACTGTCAAGCACTTTGAGCTACATCTTCTGTATTAAAACCGGTTCATACATTATTATTATTATTGTTGTTGTTGTTGTTGTTATTATTATTATTATTATTATTATACCAGCTCTTTTCTCCACTTGTCCTCCTCTGCAGGGATGTGGGTTCTGGGGGTGGGTTTGGGTTTCATGGTCCACTCCAGGCTACTCAATGGTGTCATGGGATTTGTCTGCAGAGAGTAACCACAATCATGCTGGTATCAATTAAACAAATATGAACATGGCCACCATGTGGTTGCTCAAAAATAGATAGATAGATAGGCCATTGTGACTCCAAATTGATGAAAGACATGCTATGACAAGGGCAAATCTATCCAGATGTATCTACCAGAGTGTATTTTCTGAAAAAACATATTTTTTTTACTTTCTCTATTTTGTACATTTTCTTTCTGTGTTGCTATGTTCTGTACTGCAGTCCATCTCTATTTTGAATATGCCATAAAAGCAAAAACTAAAATGAGAATACTGTTATGCTGGGGGGAAAACACACACACACACACCAGAAACTGGACAAGCTGTGTGTCTATCAACAGTCCTAACAACGTCATGGAGATAAAGATGTCCACATTATTTGTACTCACTGCATATTTCTGCTAGACATTATCCACCCCTGTGTGCTAGGTAACATGTTCAAACAAACTGTTATGTATAGATGCCTGCCTTTTGGAGACGTACTTTTGGTTAATACAGTTTAAGTGTACTAAAAGCTCTGCACGCATACCACAACCACACTAATAACTGGTAACTTGGAGTCATGCGCCTGGTGCTGACAGGCTAGCCCACTCACTGTGTGGTCCTTTAGGGTCTCCTCAACCACCTTGGATTTTAACTCCTGGTGCAGCCTCTCATTTTCCACAATCACCACCTGCACCCTCTGCTTCATGCCCACAAGCTCCTCCTGCAAACACAAACACACACACACACACCGCTGGTTGATGCTTCCCAGTGTACATTTGTTCTGTGAGTGAGTGAACAGTGGACATGCCTCCAAGGTCTCCTGTGATGGTTTGAGATGCCGACAGGCTACTCTGGCATGGCGCTCTCTCTCTCTCTCTCTCTCTCTCTCTCTCTCTCTCTCTCTCTCTCTCTCTCTCTCTCTCTCTCTCTCTCTCTCTCTCTCTCTCTCTCTCTCTCTCTCTCTCTCTCTCACACACACACACACACACACACACACGTTCACAAGCATGCATACACAGAGAGAGAGAGATAGGGAAAGGCTGTCAGGCCGATTTATTATAGCAATTGTTAAACGATTCAACTTATCCTACAATGTGAATATCAGTGTGCAAATCAGAATGTACCATAATAACCCACTCCACTGACAACACTTGTCAGTCCATAGACACTTAAAAGCTCCTCATTAATCAATAACAAACACAGGTTAAGCCAGGACTGCTCTCTGTGAGCTTGTGTGTTATACAAAACACACTATGATATGAAAAGAAGTAATATTTATGACTGACCAGCTCCCAAACCCACTGGACCATCTCTTACACACCTTACAGAACTCGACCTCTCCCTCGAGCTGTCGGATGTAATCCGACTGCTTGTGAACGATGGGCACTACATCTTGCATGGCAGGTATCCCGCTTCTCACCTCTGCAGGAGTCTTCTGCTGGACAGCAGGAGAATGTAAAGGGCAGACCATCAGAAACTGTGCACCCAAATTGAGCATAGAACACTCTTCTGTCAAAAGTGTCAGACAGTACAACTGTATACAGAGGCAACTCCAATGTACGGCCACTGGCTATTCCATAACATCTTTGCCAAGGAATTCCAATTCCCAAGTCAATTGCATCTGCATAATGAACTGATACATAATTAAACCTAGACCTCTGACATCTCATTTGTAGGGGTCAGTCAAAAAGCGTTTCATTACCTTAGGCGATTTTCTTTTGGGCGGACTGACATTGACTGTTTCTCTTGGTTGTTTTTGCAAAAGGAACCGCAGCTGAGATACTACAAAGGGAGAGCAGATTAATGGTTAAACTTTTAAATTTGTGTTTGCAAAATGCTACACCAAGTATAATCTCCGCAGCCTGTAGTCTACTGACGGTTAACTCGTGAATAAAGTGACTGTTTTGTAGTGTGTTCCTACCTGCTTCGCTCTCTTGTAATTGATGGGCTGAACTGCCATCAGAAGAGTGCTCTTCATTGGGGGTTGCCTGCCTATTCGAACACTCTGACTCCGACTCTGAGCCTCGGTCCAAGATACTGCTGAGTTGCTGGATGCTGCGGTTAGCTTTCTCTGTGAAATCATTTCAGATACCGCACCATAATTAATTGAAAAAAAAAACTAGCCTTCGTGGTTACACAACACAATCGTTTATTGAGCAGCAGAAGAAATGATATCTTAATTGACGTTAGCTAGTTTCATAAGTTTGGCTAAATGGCAGCTATTGTTGTTCATGAGCGTAAGGTGTTAATGCAAACATCTGTCGTACATATACATCAATAAACCCATAGTGTACAAAGTTTCACCACTTTTCTGGCACCGAGTAGTGGAGCAGAGCGAAGGTTATAGACAAACTGTTTGTGTTTAGCCCACTGTCATCACCTCGCAGTTTCCTCTGATACGCTCCTAACTCCTCATCCTCATCGGAATGGAGAGATGACTTCATAGCAGACTACGTCAAAAGAAGACTTTATGAGGAAATATATTTTCTGTGTAAATTGCAATATTCTTAATCACTGGGTATAGTTCCATTCATACACCGAGTTGCTTTACTCGTCCACTCAAGTGTCCTCAACGGTCTCAACGTTACATATTTCCGTAAACGTACCATGGACGCGTGGGATTTGTAGTTCTTCATATCTGTCTTTGTCGATAGCCATTAGGACAGCAGTGAGAGTAAAGAACTACAAGTCACAGATCAGGTTCCGTTGTTAAGAACACGAGGTCGGCTTTCAAATGGGAAAATAATATTTTTACAAATATAACTGCATATATAATTTGCAACAAAACCTTCTAGGTGTCAAGAACTATTTGCATTTGTTATTTTTGTTCATAAAATACATTTGTATATTATTCAACTGAATGAACGCTGGTGACGTCATGTGTCATTCAAAACGTGAGTACACGCCTATATGGTTGTGTTGGAACTGCAGACGCAGGCGGTGGGGATGTCCTAGTAGCCTCAATCTAGCTTGCTCGCAGTCACCGCTATTTGCTAGGAATAACGTTATTGCTGGGCAACTGAGACAATTATCAGACCGACGGGCAGTTGAACTGGGCTGGGCATTGTGAACACGCTGGATATAGCCAAAAGCCGAGGGAACGCAAGGATATTTGTGTGAAAAGAGGGGTAAGTAAAACAAAAACCTTCAGATTAAACATTTATAGCGTTTTAAAAAATTGGAACATCTATATTAGGGCGGTTAGCTCGCTCCCAAAGTGGCAACTGGATTTACCAATTGTGACAGTAGATCTTTTCACAAGCAAAAAAACTGCAGTTGCCAGTGTAGGATATGTCATGTTCATTTTAAAATGTTGTTAATGCATGTTGTCACTCAATTCTTCTCTATAGCCAAGTTAGAGAAAGGCGTCCATAGCTTGTAGCATCTGGGGATTGTAGCCAATATCCTGCCATGTCAACAACACGGCGCTTGCCATGGTAAGGTAACAAAAGTGTGTATTGTCAGTAGCCTTCTGCAGAAGCTATCGGACTATCATTCATGACAGCTCGCCTACACCGTAGCATCAATGGTTACATTGTAACATGCTCATATCCAATCAATCATTCCACTTAAGAGTCAGTTCGCCCAGTTTATGAAATGGCAGAGTTACAAAAACGAATCCTAAATTTTACCGGGAGATGTAGGCTACAAGCCTAACTTGGATCATTTCAAGGTGCGAAAACTAACAACACGTTTATTGTGTCGTAGTGTGAGTGGTCGAGTCTTTCTTCATTGTGCCAAGAAGCCGGTTTCTTTCACAGACTCAACCTCGTCCTCGACAAAGGCTTTGGATCACGAGGATAATAAAAAAAAAATACACGTAGCTTGCGCATCCTGTCGAAACACATGGAAGTAGGTTAATCGGTCAAGATGCTTCTTCGAAAGTCAAGCTGATTGAAATGGACCATTGATCGCACGAACGGGGTAGAGCCAAGGGGGCTTTGTTTTGATTGAGCACCGAGCTAGCATGCTATTACTAATTATTTTTCAATAGCTTCAGCATTTTTGGCAGCTATCTCGCTGCCTGAAACTGCAGGGTAGGCCTAATGTAAGTCAGGATAAACATGTCCTGATAACATTTTAGAAGGATCCAGAAATTGTGAAATTAACCAGAGAAATAGGCGACTGGATAAGCAGACTGCAGACTGCACCCTTTTACCTTATGCCAACAGTATTACAGTAGCTTCTGTTATAACTGCTTAAGCATCCTTCAAAAGACTAGTGTAAACCTTAAATGTATTCGCATCGCCGGTCCTATTCCTGTTGCTATTCTGTTAAAAAAACATATCTATATGGTAGGAAATCACGACAAGTACTGTCCTACAGCTCAGATTACGATAATTTCATTTTGGGGTGATATCTAAAGCTTTTTACTTACTCAAACTCCCATTTATGTCTACAAGTCATTTGGCTGGTGTTTAGATTTAACGAATGGCGGGACAAAATAGACTAAATGGCCGTTTCTCTTGGAGAGTGCAGTCTCCTCCTCCTAAAAGAACTGAACTTCTGGGCTCTGTGCCACAGTTAATCGTAGACAGAGCTTTCTTCCCTTCCAACCGCAGTCTTTACAGACCACAACTGCATTTTTTGGAAGTCTGTTTTTTTGTTTCTGGACAGAGTTTCACTTGTCCACTATATGATTTATGTTTTTGCTTTTCAAGAAGTAGCCATTATCCCCGAGGAGAAACTATAGCCAGTGTATAGACATGCAGTTCTCTCTGAGACATGTTGTTGACATAAGAGTCTCACCATATAACTGCTCATGCCAACAGGAAGCCATGCTTCTCTTAAGGCATATTGTTACTTAAGAACAATAGCTCGCCCTGCAACAAACATACAACATGGGGTTGTTATTTTGGTTTCAGAAATTGCTTTCATCCCAAAAGAACATGCCTGTAAGTGATCTAGCTGTGAGAGCATGAAAAATTTTCCCCAGATAATTTAGTTATGCTGCAGGAGTCTCCCATTTGTCCAGCCCAGGGAGCAACCTCAGTCCCTGTTTTGCAGAGTCAGAGTATGTAAGAAAACATCATAGGGCGAGTCTTCTATTGGGCACACAGCTGTTTGGGTGTAACAGTATTCCCCCTGCTGTTTTCCACACATTTTTATTTGAGTGGATTTTAACCCAGTCTCCTTTTTCCTACCACCCTTGTTGTAATATATATTTTCCACCAGTAAAATTATTTTTGATTCACAAACAAAACTTAAAATAACCTGTGTGGCTAATGATTGAGTGGTATATAGCTCCATTCTTGAAGCCACCAGGATGACTTGTTTTTCTATTGGTTGAATATTTATCGTTTGCCATAAAACATGGCACACAGGAGCATACACACACAGTTTATATCTGTCTTTAAACAGCTGTTTACAGAAAGTTTAATAAAAGGAAGTACTGCTTCAAATATAAAAGAGAACGTGCCAGAGAGATTGGTAATGGATTGATACAAACAACAAGAGGGAAGGTTCAGAAGTTAAGGTTTTGAAACACAGTTGCAATTGTGAAAAATTGTGCAAAAGTGAAACAGACAGAGAGAATAAGCGAGAGAGAAGGAAGGGAGTGCAGTTTTATCTCCCAGCTTTGGTGATCCTGTTGATGAATAATTCATCAGATGATATCACTTCCTGTGATGGTTGGTTTCCCAAGGTCTTCCCAAATCAGCTTTTTTGGGCGTCACCTCTGACTGGGTTGTGTACATAAACAAATAGATTTATTGGACCAGTGCTGGTACTGGCTCCAGAGATTTCTCTCTCAGATGTACACATATACTGTAAGCAATTTAAAACAAGTCATTTTTCTTTTTTTAATATAACTAGGTTTGAAATTTGATTAAAGTCGTCTAAGACATAAATCCATCCCACAGTAATTAATGGTTAAGAGTGGTAATTACAGCTTAATGATCACTGTATGGTGTTGGAGGAAATAGTCGCATGAATGAAGCGAGCAGCTGAAGAGTTTGGTGTCCAGATCGATCCAGATGTCTGCTTCCTGTGGACACAGCAATGCAGGGTCACGCTCAGGCCACAGAGCAAAACACGGCTCCGGCTCGCTCAGCCACCCCCGCACCTTAGTAGCCTACACCAGCTCATCTGTCTGCACGGTCACACATATGCTCGTTGCATTAGCTATGTAGTCAGACAGCGAGTGGGAGGTGTCAGAAGGAGAGGTGTGTGTGTGTGTGTGTGTCTAGAGGCTGAAAGACGTAGAGAGTGTAGAAATGTTGCATTATTTATGCACACACCAGATCGTGCAAAATGATGCAGGGTCAAAAAAGAAAGAATGTATCCCTGACTGGCTAAATAAATTTAAAGAGAATCAGGCAAATAGAATATCAAATATCAGATATAAAAAAAAATCAGGCAAAAGAAAAAGCATTGTGTTGTTTACAGTCACAAACACTTGTAATGTACAGTTTGAAATGATATAATAAAATGATAAAACAATGCTAAAAAGGACTGCAAAAACAGCTGAAGAAATTGCAGGCTAGTGTGGTCATAGATCAATAATTACCATTTCATACCCATAGTGTGACACCCCTCTAATGGAGTCAGTCATGTTTCATGCTTTTGGTCTTCAAAATGGGTGGGGGAGGGGGCAGGCTTTGGTGGATGTTGTGTTGAGCAAAGTGAAGCATGTAGGTTAGTAGCACACTCATCATGCGCCGCCAGGCTGCCCCAGGGCCCTTAGCCACATGGCTGCCCAATGGGGACCCCATCCAAGAAACCATCCGTGTCACCACACTCAGAGGCGCTAATGCACTCAGTCTATCATCAGGCTGGAGTCTGGAGCAGTCACGCATTGTTCTGAAAGCTTAGAGTCTAAGCCTTAGACATTTTCAAAAGACGTTTAAAAACATATCTTTTTTATTGATATTCAGTTGATTCATCACCTGCCTTTTATTTTTTAGGTGTGTCAGATTAACAGTTTTTTGACTATGTAAACAATGTGACTCTGTCAGTTTTGCTTATACTTCCTCCTGTTATGTTTTTGGTATATTTTAAATGTTAGCTGATATTTTGTTTACAATGTGGCATTTTATAGTGCTGCATGTGGCTTTGAAGAAAGGCATCTACCAAATATTGTAACTGTAACTGAGTCACTGAGCACAGATGCATTATGAAGCCAGACGTCTGCAGTAACAAAGCATAAATACATTATGACACCAGGCCTCCCACCCCTGTTCATTTGCATATCTAGGTCACATTCAAGTGATTCAAGTGGATCGATAAACATGTTGTTGTGTTGCCAGTGGAGATCGAATCTGTACATGGATATAAGCCTCTGCATTAAGGGACGGATTAGTTGAGGGGTTTTTGTTTCATGTGCTATGCGCCCGTATGGACTTGATGAGCATGCTGTCTTGGTCTGTGGGTCGGCCATATGGTATTTTTTTGCCATGCTGCCACAAATTTAGCTTATGTTGCAGTTCTGCCTCTCACACCCTCCTTTCCCAAACTGGCATGAGCAATGGAGGTGTGTGTGTATGTGTGTGTGTGTGTGTGTGTGTGTGTGTGTGTGTGTGTGTGTGTGTTCGTATACGTATGTGGTCAGATGTGCTGTGTGTGTGTGTGTGTGTGTGTGTGTGTGTGTGTGTGTGTGTGTTTTCCCCCAGAATAGCACAGTATTCCCATTTTTGTTTCTTTATTTGGTCCATTTTTTGAGTGAATACTACATCCATGCAGTACAGACTGAGATGCTATTTAGAAACAGGTATACAAATTGATAGTTCAAATACAATAACCTGGTCACTGCAAGGTATAAATAAAAGATTGATAGATATGCAGTGCATATCTATATTACATAACTATATGCCCTATTGAGTTCTCACTCTGTCTGATATCTTTATGAGCATGATCAGTCTGACTGAATAGAATTAATATTGTTATTGTGATTTACACTTTTGGTAATACCCGTGAATAACATATTGTTAAATAGTATGAAAAGTATATGAGTTCCTGTGTGTTTTTGCTATGAGGAGATTTCTCGTTTTAATTACTGCGCAGCAGGGATGAACGAAGAGAGAAAGCGATGCTTGGAGTGCATCATCACAAATCGATTCAAGTGTTTCCCCGCTTAGATCATTTCTTTTTGTTAACTGGAGAGAAATCTCAGAGGAAATGCACTAGAATTCATTAAGACACAGCTAATTAGCGATAGACTGCACTGCGACTGGCGAGACATTGGCTGAGACACAGGCTCCTCACCATATGGGCCAATGATGATGCCGTGACATCGCTTGGGTGCTTACTGATGCGTGAAGCCCCTTTGTCATCTTGAGAGCCTGAGCACATTTTAAGCAATGACAGACATACACACAGCAAACAGAGAATGCAAGGATGTAAGGCACTCGAATGCCTCTTGCAAATGTAGGCTATGTTGATGGAGAGAGAGGTTTACTGCATTAACTTGGTGGTTTCTGGATCACTGTGTTCCTAATCAGTCCTTTGTGATGTTTGGATGTTTCATGGTCTCTGAAGCAGGTCTGTAGGTCGGCAGAGCTGAAACGCAGGAGGAGGAAGTTCTCCTTTCACTGGCAGCCACACTTCTCACTGCTTTGTGACTGGTTTCCATAGAGGCACTTGTAAAACAATTCAGAAAAACTCCATCACCAACTACATTGTGTGTGTGTGTGTGTGTGTGTGTGTGTGTGTGTGTGGTGTCGGTGTGTGTGTGCGTGTGTAAGTGAAACCTTGACGGGAAGGACTTTTTATATCAGGGTGACATCACATCTTTCGGCTGGGTTATCTTTAGACTTTAGTCTCCTGAATATGGAGTCAGAACATGCATGCAGTTTCTCTCGATCAAAGGAGGCAGAGTTGTAAACCGTGTGAGGGGTGTGTTGACACTTAAAAAGCATTATCCTCTGGGATTATAGTAAGAAGTGTTTGTGTTAGAATAGAAAACCGCATGCCTGAGAAAAATCGAATGACACACTGTGATCTTCAATGTTGGATTGCAGTAGCAAGAAGGAGAAAGTAGGCCATTCTTGTAGAGATGTCAGAGTCAATTGTCTGACTACCCAAACAAAGACAGGAGCTGTATTATCCCAGAGACATAATCAGATCCATACTCTCTCTCTGTTTCTCTCTCTCTTTCCCTCTCTCTTCTTTGTGTCTAACAATATCACTCTTTCCTCTCTGTAATCTCTCCCCTCTAGCTCAGTGCCTCTCTTTATCTTTTGAATCTCCCACCAGTACTCCATGCATTGCTAAGTAGGATGATGCTTCTCCTCTCTTATCCAGACAGGGCTAATCAGAAGCCCTGAGCATGGGAATGGCGGTGGAGCCTTTGACTGCCTGAAGGCTTTTTCATCCCCTCCCTCAAATCGATTTTAGGAGCGATAGTTTTATTAGAAACGGTCAATAATGGCTTGTAATGGTAAATGAAGATATGTGTTGCGGACGCACGAAACTTAAACACAGGATATAGCACTCACTCTCACTCAGATGGTCTGAATCATTTTTTACTCTGTTAATATCTAGTTAAGATGGCTCTCCGTACAAAAAAACACACATTATGGGGAATGATCTTGCAGTATTTTAAGTATATGACAATAATTTTTAAGTCAATGTGATGGCAGAGAAAGACACCTAGTCATGTACAACATTGGGCCAACCTCCTCTGTTTACCACTGTACCTTGAAATAGTTAGTAAAGGCAGATGTAAAACCCAATTCAAAATAATGGTGTATACATAGCGAGATTCTATTTATTTATTGTTTTATATTTACATTTACATTACACTTAGCTGACGCTCTTATCCAGAGCGACTTACAGATATTTACAGGGTTTCAGTTACAGTCCCTGGAGCAGTGTGGGGTTAGATGCCTTGCTCAAGGGCATCTCAAAGGTATAGTGGGGGCATCTCATGGGTAGAGTGGGATCTGAACCGACAACCTTTCGGTTGCTAGACCAACTCCCTAACCACTAGGCCATAGTAGCCTCCAACTATTTATATTGTAGATTTTATCTTGGGAGACCAGTGTTTGGAGGCTTTTTGTAGCAAAGTTTAATGAATGCATGTCATGCCTTTCTAGTTAATTAACTATGTGACATATTTCATTATATAAAAAAATGAATAAAGGTCTTTGTGAGCGTAAAGAGTCTATGTGCATTCCTGTGCTGTAACCTTGGAGGGGTGTTCAGTGCTCTGGGCAGTCGTGCACCACAGGAGACCAGAGCAAGTCCAGTGTAGCACGCTACACCACAGGGCGCCCTCCAGCCCCAGTCCAGCCCACAAGTCAATTGATTCAGTGCACAGTCTATGGGCTGGTGAGGAGAAAACAAAGAGAACACTGAGGTCTGAAGCTTTAGCGTTAGCAGTGTTCGCAACACCATAGCATACCAGATTAGCCTTATGTGGTGGTCCAAAGATGGACAGTGTGAACTAGTCCTCTGGTGACCGCATAGACAAGGACATGGCCTGCATCTCTGAAAACAATATCTCTGCTTGAAATTAACTCTAAAATCAGTATGTTGTTTGTTTAGTCAATTGTGAAATCGATATCTCTTTAGTCTGAAGTGTAGCGTTAGCACTGCTCACAAAACCGTAGCCTACCAGATTAGCCGCTATATGTTGGTCAAAAGATAGACAGTATAAACCAGTCCCCTGGTGACCACACAGACAAGAACAGAGGGCTGCAACTCTGAAACCAACGTCTCTTGTTCTTCTTAAACATACCATTATTTACTAGTATGTCGTTATCATTGTTATGCTAGTTCTTGTAGTCTGAAGGTGTGTACAGAATGCAGCCCTACGGCTTTGACCTAGAATTCCCTGCAGGCCCACCATAGACTCTGTGCAAGTCAAGGTAGCCTGCAGACATCTCAAAACCTGTAGGCTATGTGTGTGTGTGTGAGTGTGGGAGACAGAAAGTGAGAGAGAGTTATGCCAAGGTAACCTGCAGGCATCCCAAAATACCACAGCAGCAAACAGACAGTTCGTAAAGCTGTATGTGTTTTGTGTGTGTGTGTGTGTGTGTGTAGTCAGAGAGAGAAACAGAGAAAGACAAAAAAGACAAGAAGACAGAGAGAGATGCCAAGGTAACCTGCCAGCATCTCAAAACATCACAGAAGACCTTGGAGACATGTTCATAGTTCACTCACTCATGAAAAAAATGTGGACTGGTATGCATCAACCAGCTGTGTGTGTGTGTGTGTGTGTGTGTGTGTGGTGAGAAAGAGAGAGCGTGTGTGTTTTTGTAAGAGAAAAGAAGCGAGAGAACTTCTCAGCCTGACCCAGCAGACTTAAGACTACTAAGAGGTATGTGTTAAACAATTGTGTAAGTTTGTGTGATTGGAAGATGGCAGTAAGCAGAGAGAGTGTGTGTGAGTGAGAAATTTAAAAAATGTAAAGGGAAGGACAGCTAAAGCTCAAGAGATGGAAGGGGGAAAAAGAGAGAGTGACAGTGAGAGAGAGAGAGAGAGAGAGAGAGAGAGAGAGAGAGAGTCAGGGACGGTAATGCCTGTGCTGGCTGAGTTAGTGAGTTAGCTCTTGGGATGGACACTTGCACAGCTGTTGCATCATCTGTCCAGCAGCGCTACAGGGAGGAGTCCCTTCACCGCTAACTGTCTGTCGAGAGGCCTACAAACCCAAACACTACTGGCTACCGTCAGGTTAAACTCAGAGGAACACAAGTCCCATTTGTAGAACATGGACAAGTGCTGTGAGCTAGCATTCTAGCATTAGCTTCTAGCATGTGTGCTTGTCACAGTTGGAGGAAGCCTACACTATGATGAAAGTTATATTATTCATGTTTTGGGTGTGTTTTTGTGTGTGTGTTTTTGTGTGTTTGTGTGAGTGTGTGTGTGTATGTGTAATGTTAAGGCATTAATGATGCCTAACTAATCCTATAACATGCTTCCATTAATGTTTGGATCTGTATTTTTTTTATACTTCAAGATTAAAAATACAATTATTAAATGTGTGTGTGAGTGTATCTGTGTGTGTGTGTATGTGTGTGTGTGTATGCGTGTCTGTGTGTGTATGCGTGCAGTGCGTGTGTGCATGGGGGTGGGGGCTTGACTCATGTTTCATGTTACTAGCTAGAAGAGGAACCACTGATGATATTACAAATGGCTGAGTCTGAAATTGACACAAAGTTGGAACACGTTTCACTTCCCCTTTGGATCCAGTGGGTTCTTGTTTAGTGCGGACCCAAGGAGCATGTTAGGTGTGGGGATCATGTGACACACAGCTGAAGCCAGGGAGAGGAAGTACTGCAGCTGTGTGGTCATTGGTCATTTGGTATCCGCTGCTGTGTGGTCATTGGTCATTGCAGGACAGTGGTGTAGCTCAGCTGTGTTAACAATGTGTCTGTTGCTTTTCTATATGTGTGTTAATTGGTTGCCGGTTGCCACACACACACACACAAACATATACACTTTCTCTTTCTCTTTCTTCTTTCTCTTTCTCTCTCTCTCTCTCTCTCTCTCTCTCTCTCTCTCTCTCTCTCTCTCTCTCTCTCTCTCTCTCTCTCTCTCTCTATCCTCTCTCAAACTGAACACTCACAGTCAACCTGTCTTTCTTTTATACAGGTACACACACACACACACACACACACACACACACACACACACACAGACACAGACATAGCAGGAATGTTCTGTTATCCTGAGCCAGCACAGCAAAGCCAGCCTCCTCCCCTCTCCCCCTCTGTGAGTGCGCTGCCAGGGCGTTAGTCAGCACTCAGCACCAGCTTGCTAACTGCCTCTGCACAAGTCCATTGAGCACAGTAACTGTAGTAACCGTAGCACATTGTCTCCAGCTCCACACATGAGCAGTCCCCAAGGCCCCAAGGTCTAGCTTCCCGCCTAGGCTGGATAAGGCCGGGATTCAAAAGATGAGCAAAAGGGGAGTGTGTGTGTGTGTGTGTGTGTCAGGAAGTTTGAGCGCCACTTCCTGTGACTTACAAAGCATGCCTAGTCAGCTCTGAACAATCCCAGTCTGTCCAGCTCTGACCAAGAGCAAGCTGAGAGAATGGGGATAGGAGGGGGAAGGGGAGGAGGAGAGGAGGGGGTGAGCTGGGTGGAGGATGCCA
>CM050204.1:13078541-13088541 GCA_027475355.1 Coilia nasus | reverse complement strand
TGAACGGCCCTTTACATCCTTGTTTTAATATTACTTTAGTTCAGGTTATGCAAATTGGTGAAGGAAGATTGAGAAGAATTGCAGGCAGATGTTTCCATCTTTCGGACATCCAGCGATTCACTGTAGTAGTCATTTATATTTTATATGGCCTGGGGGTTTAGAGACAGCCTACTTTGTAGGCTCATTTTGAATGAAAACAACGTCTCTGACCCCCTCCCCTTTTCAGTTCCGGTCCATTTGATAATCCTCTTTTTTTGGCAAGCACACTTCTCTGGCATCTCTGAAAAAAAAAAAAAAAAGATGAGCACGATCTCTTGTGTGCTAATCTGCTGGCTCTGCAGAACGTAGCTCCCTGCCCCACGAAGCTGTTGTTCCGAGCATGTTGTGCAACTGTGTCTTTTATGCCGTTTTTGGCCTCACAGTGTAACCGCACACCAGGGCCAATGTTTTCCTTTTTTTTTTTTTGAGCAATATCATAAACCGGACAAATCCATGTCATGTTCTACCGCATGTTGTTGCTCAATCTTACTCTCTAGGGAGAGAAAGGAGTGTGAAATGAGAGCTTACAAACAGTGCAGAACTGGAGGGGGGGGGGGTCTGTGTGCCACTGCTGGAGACAGTTAGACACTCTGGAAGGAAGGGAATCATTTGAAGAAAAAAGAGAGAGAGAGAGAGAGAAAGTGAAAGGGGGAAAGGAGTGCATGACAGAGAGTGTGAGAGGGAAGAAGACTGTCGGGGAAGAGAGAAAGGGAAAAAATGAGGAGAGAGAGAAAGAAAGGCAGAGAGGGGGAAAGAAAGGTGTGTGATGTGTGAGAGAGAGAGAGAGAGACAGAAAGAGAAAGGGGTAAGGAAGGAGACGGAGGGGAGAGGGAAAGAAGGAAGAGAGGAAGTGAAAGCAAAAAAAGGGAAAGAGAGACAGAGGAGGAAGGTAGGAGCAAGAGAGATTGAGAGAGAGAGAGAGAGAGAGAGAGAGAGAGAGAGAGAGAGAAAGAGAGAGAGAAAAACAAAGAAGGACAGAGAGGGAGATAGGAATGTTTTCGGTTGTAAGGGTCAGAAATGTTCCCCGCAGTCATTTGCGCCGTCCAACCAATTTCTAAGCAGCTGCTGGAGCTCGTCGCTGATGGATGTGGCCTCGTTTATTTACTCATTTATTTGTTGCTCACTCGTTCTCTCCCGAGTGAGAGAGGGAGGAGAAGGAGAAGAAGTAGAAGTTGGGGGAAAAAAAAAAACCTTCAGTGCACAAACCTCCGCCAAGGTGCCTACATCACTTCCTGTGGCATCTGGGAGTGATCAGGGAAGTTGGAGAGGGGAAGACGGGAGGGAGGGAGGGAGGGAGAGAGGGAGGGATGTGGAGAATGCAGAGAGAGAGAGAGAGAGAGAGAGAGAGAGAGAGAGAGAGAGAGAGAGATGGAAGAAAAGGGTAGACAAAGGGAGGAGTCCCAAGTGAGTCCAGCAACCGTTAGCTGTCTGCTGACTTACTTGTTACTCAAAGAGAAACACAAACACACACATACACACACACACGCACACACTGACGTGTGTACACTCACATTCAGTCATTTAACAGATGTGCTCTGTTTCTTTTCCTCTCTTTCCCAATCCTCCCCTCCCCCCTGAAATCATTCTCTCTCTCTCTCTCTCTCTCCCTCTCTCTCTCTCTCTCTCTCCCTCTCTCTCTCTCTCTCTCTCTCTCTCGCTCCCCTCTCTCTCCCTCTCTCTCTCTCCCACAGGATGACGTAGCAGCCTGAGTTTGTGTGTGTGTGGAGTCTGTAGCGTAGTGCAGGCAGCAGTCATGAGTCTGACCTCCTGGTTCCTGGTGAGCAGTGGGGGCACGCGCCACCGCCTCCCGCGAGAGATGATCTTCGTCGGCCGGGACGACTGCGAACTCATGCTGCAGGTGGGTACGGTGGTGCATTGACCCATACACACACACACACACACACATATTTGCATGCATTACACACATACACACACATGCATGCATCCATGCATGCACAGGCGACACAGACACACACACACAGACACAAACACACGAGCACACACACACATGCACACGCACACACGCATGCATACATACTAGAGGCGGGCCGTTATCGGCGTTAACATGCTGCGTTAACGCGAGACTCTTATCGCGCGATAAAAAAAATATCGCCGTTAATCTATTCTCAAAGTTGGGTTGGGAGCTGGGTCTATACTACACAAACTATGATGACTTTCACCAAAGATCTTAGATTCTACAAAGATAAGCCAACATAATACGTTACTATGGGACCAAAATGCCAACAAATTCCTATTTCGAACTCTTAGAAAATAATTTAGTGTGTCTGTAAAGCGAGCTAGCAAGCTAACGAACTAGCTCTAGCTCATTCAAGTGAATAGTAGTAACTATAACAACATGATGTGCTAAGCGCTAACAGCGATTGGGCTCACCTTGAATTTAATACATTGCTGTAGCCCTATAACTTTATATTACTTTGTCTGCTTACACTATAACCAGTAACAGAATCTAGGTGGCTGTTAGTGACAGCTTTCAATTCAAAACATTACGTTAGCGTAGTTCGCTAGCGTTAGCGCGCTAACAACCACATAGTAAGTGGTTGCTGCCTGACCTGAAATAAAGCTAATTTTCTCAAAATCCAAACAGTAACAACTTACACTATTAGGCTTGAAATTATTACAAATATTTGCAGATTGTGACACATGATTCCAAAAAAACCCTTAACAACTCCAGAAAAACGTAATGACCAATTTATTAGTTAAACTCCACATGTGTCCCATTCATTTCAGTAAAACGAACCTAGAATCTGCTCTGCACTGCATAAAGGGGGATTCCCCCCTCCCCTTGCGAAAATAGAACACGGAAGCAAACGGCTCCCTTCCTCAACACTTTCTGCTTTCACCTTGATATTTTAGCGCGGATGTATACCCTACCTCTATATTTTAATGCGGATGTATACTTAGCCGAATTGCACTGAAGGGGACTCCTGCCACAACTGTCCCATGCGAGAGACTTTTTTCTTTAGCAGGCCATATTGTGCAGAAAAGGAGATCTACTTTGCCACCAGAAAATGTGAACAAGCTGGTCTGCCTAAGTGACTGGTGGAAGAAGGAGAAATAGAGCTTGGACTGATTGACACAAAGCTACTGACTGTAAACAGTTCATCACAACTTCTTATGTGGCTTAAGCTAGGTGTATACTCGCCGCATGCAGAAGTGCGCGCGCAAACGTGACGTCACAGCGCCGCACGCCCATACATACTTCATTCGACACACACGGCAATCTTCTCCTCGTCAGAGGTGTCAAATGCCTCAGTAGTTCGGGAGCCTTGCGTGTCAGAGGAGTGAAACATGACTGAATTGCAGGTTTACATCATGATTTGGGAATTAAACTGGATAAATCCGAAAAGGTTTGAGTCAGTGTGTATATTTACAGTGTTTTCAGCTTTATACGACCTTATGAATGATGATAGGATAAGGCAAAAAGTAAGCTTTATAAACGAACTGCAGGTTTGCACCTAAGTTGGTTTGTGGATAAAACTGAACAAAATCCTAAAAGTTTTTAGTCAGTGTTTGTATTTCTTGTGAGTTTCCAGTAATATTAGCTGATTTGTAGCAATGGAAAATACATGTTTAGGCTGGGAGTTACTAGGCTAAAGTTAGCTGAAACCAGACTAGCCATTGCCTATGGTTTTCAATGGGGCTGCCGCGCGCAAGTTACAAAAAATCGGAGGTGCGCGCACGGCAAACCTGCGCTTGAGAACGCCGTGCCAGATGTGCACTGACGTCATTTTGACGTCACTTTTGCGCGCGCACCACTGCGCGCGGCGAGTATATCCAGGCCTTTACAGTTCAAAATCCATGTTTCATGTTTCATTTAGTTCATGTTTAACTAAATAAACAGCTAGTAAACACAAGTACATTTATTGAACATGATTTATTTCCATCACCGAGTATCAAAGTAGAACAGCTTTTTCAAGCAGTTAGTGATGCATTTTGGAAACAGGAGATGAGCCCCTGGTCTACTGTGCCACCTGGCTTAAGAAACCCGTTCTCAAAGACTTACTTCTAGTCATTATTTAGGTAGCACACATATTTTGAATGCCTTCGGCAGAATTCAAATGAGCCATTTTAATCTAGATTAATCTAGATTAATTGTATGATTAATCTAGATTAATCTAGATTAAAAAATTAATCTATGCCCCACCACTAATACATACATAGACCCGCAAACACACACATGCATGCACACATGCACACACACACCCACACACACACACGCGCACACAAACACAAAGGCCTCATTTTCCTAAACACTGGAGTTCATCCTGCTTGACATGTACAACGTTAACTTTGATACACATTCCAAGCATTCTTTCCTACTTGGGTAGAAGAAGAGAGGCAGCATGTCTCTTCTACTCTTCTCTTCCCCCGGCATGGTCAGATGTGCTGTGTGTGTGTGTGTGTGTGTGTGTGTGTGTGTGTGTGTGTGTGTGTGTGTGTGTGTGTGTGTGTGTGTGTGTGTGTGTGAGAGAGAGAGAGAGAGAGAGAGAGAGAGAGAGAGAGAAAGAGAGAGTGAGAGAGAGAACACATGCACGTGTTTGTGTGTTTTTGTGCGTGTGTGTGTGTGTGTGTGAGAGAGAAAGAGAGAGAGTGTGCTTGCGTGCATGCATGTGTGTCTGTTTGTGTGTGTGTGTGTGTGTGTGTGTGTGTGTGTGAGTGTGTGTGTGCTGCTCTGGGGGTATAAGAGTGTTGGGTGTCAGTTTCCCCCTCAGGCTGGTCACCATAAGGAGCTAGGAGGTAGGGACACTTGATCACATCACTGCCCATCTGTGCTGCCTCTGTGGCCACACTCCAGCACCCCTCTCAAGGCTAGGAGGGGTTTAGAGGTGGCAGGCTGGCTTAGTGCAGACACCGACACACACACACACACACACACACACACACACACACACACACACACACACACACACACACACTCACTTTCATACACACACACACACTGACACTCTCACACTCACACACACTCTCATACACACACATACACAAATACTCACACACACACACACACACACACACACACACACACACACACACACACACACACACACACACACACACAGACATAGACACACACCACACTCATCTAGCCTACTCATTTACTCATCTATATGCTGACAGACATGTGTGTGTATTTGTGTGCTAGCACCTGCACACCACACACACACACATACTTGTGTGCTTGCATCTGCATACTGCACACACACACACACACACACACACACACACACACACACACACACACACATAAACACATACTTTTGCATGAACTCATTAACACATTTTAGGATAGATGTATCCAAGCACTACAACGCTGTCAAGCTGTAGCATGAGAGATGTGTGGTTATATGATCCCACTGCTAGCATTATCTTCTTTACTCAAAGTCTAATCATTAACTTAACTCCCAGGTGAGGTAAGGTTCTCTTGGGTAAGGATAGGATGTGGTAGAGAGACAGCAACGCTGGTGTCTGCTTGGGTAGCTTAGCAGCAGTACTCTCTTGTTGTGTGTGTGTGTGTGTGTGTGTGTGTGTGTGTGTGTGTGTGTGTGTGTGTGTGTGTGTGTGTGTGTGTGTGTGTGTGTGTGTGTGCGCGCGTGCGAACGTGCGTGCATGTGTGTGTCTGTGTATGTGTTTGTGCATGTGTGTGTGTGTGTGCATGCATGTGTGTGTGCGTGTGACCGTGCATGCATGTGTGTGTATCTGTGTGTTTGTGTGTGTGTGTGTGTCTGATGCACTGCTACTCTCCTGCAGGCCCTGGCAGACAGCGGGGAAGTCACAGGGCTCTATTATTAGAAAGTGGGGCAAATACCACAAGGGTCATATTTTGATAGATTGAAGCCTCCGTGTGAGATGCCGCAGTGTTGCCCCCATCATGTCACACAGAGATGAGACCTGCTGAGGGCAAATCATGGAGGGCGATGACAAACACCACGGTGCAATTGGGCATCTAGTGCTGTAAACTTTACCGCACAGGTGAATGAAGGAAACCAGGAACTGACAGCACGGCATAGAACATTCAGACACAACAGTAAACAGTGATAAGGCAAAATATTACTACATTGACACACTGAAAACATTAGAAACACATTAAGACATTAAAAGGACAGAGCAATCCCAGGCTAAAAAGACATAAAATAGGCCTATAAAACGACTGACATTCAAGTATAGATGATCAGGTGCTTAAAGTGACTATGTGCCTGTATTTAAACTGTTAAAGTAAGGTAGTTAGGGGCAAAATATTTAGAGTGTTTTGCTCTACCCTCTTTTTTCTTTGGTATATAATAATGGATGTGGTACCTTTTACCTTTTACCTACAGGATAAATGTTATGACAGAGAACTTTAAAACAGGCCAACTGTAGACACAAATTGAACAGAAAGGACGTAGCGTCTACTGAAGATGACCTAGAAGTTGTAAGACAAGTGGTAATCCAATTATTCGACTACAAAGATGACATATATTCCCTTTGCTGCAGATCTCTGTCCTCAGCCCGTTCCCCTTTGAAGTAGACTCAAGCCAGCACGGTTGACTGAAGCTTAAAGAGCTCTCAACATGTTTGTGTTTTGCTGCAGTGCTTGATGAGAAAATTCACTTTGCTTAATTGGATTACACCAGCATGAGCAGGTCTCTCTCTTTCCCACAAAGTGACCTTTGAACCCCTGGGAGCTGTAATCTGCTCTGGGTTCCTGAAGAGCACACCTCAGTGGTGGGGCTGGGTATGCTCTCAGACAGTAACTCATAGCTGGGCAGTAATTTACTTCAGTAGTTCACCTATGGAGGCTTTACAATGTTAGGTTGTTGAATTTGATGATCGATCTCTCTAACTGTTCATTTATCATTACCTTAACTAAACCTATCCGATGACCCTAATTACAGTGTAAGAGTTTCAACTGATAGTTTTTTTTTTTTTTTTTTTACAATATGAATATCTGTAGATTGCCGACAGAAGACCATCTTAATAAAGTCTGACCCTTACCTGCTGAATTGGCTTCAGAAACTCCTAGTATATAAAATAGTTTAGTATATTGCATTGCGGAATCAAACTGCACCCCTTGAGGTATTGTAAAATGCAAAAAACTCACCCTAATATAATTTTCTGGCACATATTGTTATAGTGTTGTTTGGTCACCTCTGCTACACAGCCCAGCCCTAGTAATGGTTTGGGCACAGATATTATCCTAACATTGTACCGCTGTCTCTGTGACAACACCCACCCCTTTTAATGATGTGTTTTTAACCCGGATTCAGTTCTGTAGGGGTCCTCTGACAGTCCGGGGTCACATTTGGGCCAAGGCATTAATTCAGTGTGGTATGTACACACAAACTAATTGGCACAGGGGCCTAAGAGTAATGAGTAAAGAGTAATAACGTTTTCTCAGAGTATCTATTTTCATACAGTTCTCATAATGTAAACACAGCTTCCTTAGGTATTTCATAAAATAGCTATGTTTACTTTCAACATTCAACTGTTCACTCAGTTGAACTTTCCACAGCTATGCTCACTCGTCTTCATACAGACAGTGCTGAGAGTAAGAGAATGATGTTTTGCGACACTAGTCACATAAACAAAGCACTGTTGTGTGGAAATGGCATCCAATATAGATGCTGAAAGCCACACCCTGGGGGATTATGGGTATACATGACAAAGGGTGTCTTTGGAGTGGCCTGGGCAGTATGAGCCTCCCACGAGGACATCTCTGAGGTTTTCAGCATGTGACGATGCATGTTTACGGCCTCTGTTTGGCCACGTGGTTAACACGCAGGCCCAGAGATGATGATCTGTGACTGTGATAATGCTACCATGACCTGGAACTGTGTCTGATTGGGGCAGCCCTCTGTATGTACATGCTATCCCAAAAAGACAGACTGGATGGCCATGTGTCTCTGCCTTGTATCAAACTGTAAGAATCATAGTGAAAGCCAAGTGATGAAGGTATTTCAAAATGTCATTAATAATATAGGAAACCAGCTGTTATGTTCAGCATCTGTAGCTGCAATAGAAAGAGAATTTTGTCTTTTGGGAATGTATGAGATGTGGTGACATTTGTGTTTGTGGAAATAGTACGTGTCTCCTGAATGCTCTTTACTGTCTCCTTGTTGCAGAAAAAGGTCAGTAGGTCAGTAGGCCACCACGTCTGTCGGTAGATCTTCATGTCTGTCTGTGGATCTCCATGTCTGTCTGTACAGCTGTGTATGTATTACTGTCAGTATCTGTCTGTAGATCTCAGTGTCTGTCAGTAGGCCACCAAGTTTGTCTGTAAATCTTCTTGTCTGTCTGTAGATCTCCATGTCTGTAGCTCCTATGTCTATCAGTACACATGTGAATCTGTTGATGCCAATGTCATGTCTGTAGATTCCTATATCTGTCTGTAGACCTCTGTGTCTGTAGATCTTGTAATGTCTGTCTAACTGCACATATGGCAAAGAGCAGAATCTACAGCACATGATGTACACAGCACTAATGTCATGATGGCACGAGACCTTGATATTCCCACTAAGGGCCCATTCACACCAAACTCTCTGCGTATTCAGCGCGTAGGCGTATTCTGAGCGTATTCTGTCCATATTCATTTAGAATGCACGTTGGCAGATGAGACCATTCCCACCGCAACCGTGTTCTGAGCGTATTCTATCACCGTAGAAACATATTGTACGGACAGAATACGGCCACGCGCTGAATACGGAGAGTGTTTGGTGGGAATGAGCCCCAAGGGCCCATTTCCACCGCACTCTCTGCGTGTTCAGCGCGTGGCCGTATTCTGTCCGTATTCGTTTAGAATGCACGTTAACAGATTAGACCATTTCCACCGCAAGCGTGTTCTGAGCGTATTCTGTCCCTATACAAACCAATTGTATACGCCCACGCGCTGAACACGGCTACGCGCTGAACAAGGCGGTGGAAATGAGCCCTAAGAGATGCAGAGAAGTTCCTTGTGGCCAGGGGTGTAAGTGGGTGGGTGGGCGGGCAGTTGTCCTTCTCATAGTGTCATACAGTAGTGCGGTGGGCAGTCTACTCCTCACCCGTGCTTTGCCCTCATCTTGTTTGGCCTGCCTAAATCACTAACCTAATCTAAACAGGCTGAGCTGGCTGGCTGGCTTGCGCACGCGCTCGCTCGCTTGCTCACATAGCACCAGGGAAGGCTGTGTGTTTTCCTTCGTGTGGAGCATTGGGTTACCACATTCTTTGCAGCCTGAATCAAAACATTTTCTCTCTACTTTGCTCAGTGTCTATAGTGGCAGAGCGTAGTGTGGGGCAACAGTGGCTGGAGGGTGGGGGTACTGATACACGTGCCTGCCAACTGCCAAAAAGTCTGTGTAGTGTGTGTGTCTCATTCTGCACTTATTTACCTCAGTCTAATGAAATGAAATGTGTGTGCGTATGTTTGTGCGTATGTGTGTGCGTGTGCGTGTGTGTGTGTGTGTGTGTGTGTGTGTGTGTGTGTATGTGGCCGCAGACATGTGTGTGTTTGTGTGTGTGACCGTGTGCATGTTTGTGTTTGTGAGAGAGAGGGGGAGAGATTGTGTGCCTGTAAGAGAGAAAGTGTGTGTGTGTGTGTGTGTGTCTGTGTGTGTGTGTGTGCACGTCCTTATTTATTTTGGTGTTATAAATGACAGCAAAAATGATGGTGTGGTGATAAGCTAATGCCAGGATATCCGATCCTGTGCTGTAACTCAGCATACTCTGTGTGTGTGTGTGTGTGTGTGTGTGTGACCCTCAGAGTTGAGGCTACATATTTTTTGGCTTGTCTGTGTGGAAAACGTGCTGTGCATATAATGTATCTAAATGCCTTTGTCAACATTTCAGTGCTGCCTCCTGTCCCAAAACAACACACACTGTCAAATACAGAAGTATTAGTGCAGAGATGCAAAAAAAAAAATCACTACATCGGTTTAAAGCACTCTTGCAAAAATAGGTGACTAATAAGATTATTTGTGTGTGTGTG
>CM050204.1:13048541-13071041 GCA_027475355.1 Coilia nasus | reverse complement strand
CATTTTGGAAAGAGGTGTGTGTGCATGTGTGTTAGAGTGTGTGTTAGTGTGTGTGTGTGAGTATGTGTTCATGCACATGTGGGTGCATGAACACTGTGGTGTGTTTGGTGTGTTTGAGTGTGAGGGTGAGGCTTGTTCAGTTCATTCGTTTCAGAGTGTGTTGCTTTCTTTAACCAGTCCCACATACCAACCTGTTTACTGTGGTACGAGGGGAACTACATGTGCCAGAGGAGGCTCTTAAGGTGACACACACACACACACACACACACACACACACACACACACACACACACACACATACACACACATGTGCGCGCACGCACACACACACACACACACACACATGCATGCCCCCCACACACACACACACTCGTACACACACATGTGTGCCCACAAACACACATACATTACACGTACACATCCACAAGTGCGTGCACACGCACACACACACACACACACACACACACACACACACACACACACATATACACACACACACAGATGTGCACACACTCACAAAGTACACATGATTACCTCAATGAGCGGGCTCCAGGGGGTTAACGCATGACTCCCCTCCCCCACCCACCTGTTTATTTCGTCCGTCACCCCCCCCCCCCCCCCCCCTCCCCCACCACCACCACTCCCCACCTGCCTCTCCCTCCATCAGGCCCATAAAGGCCTCATAAACGCCAGGGCCACTAGCGCTGCGCGGCTAATTTATTACCACCCCCATCAGAGTGCCGAGAGCTTTGGTTTAATGGGCCCAGTGGGGACCAGCACTTACCCCCGCTGCACCCTCCTGTCCTGCCAGCGCCCACCATTACCATTAGCATGTGCTGATGGCAGTCAGGTCTAGGGAAGGTGCCAGGCTTCATCAAAGTAGCCTTTATAGGAGCCTCCTCCTGGTAGTGTGTTTTTAGAAGACAGTACTGAGCAAGAGCCAGAGGGATTGAGCAATGATGGGCATCAAAGCCTGAGAGGTGTGTAGTAGACTGTGACTGACAGGTGATATTTTAATGTAGCACTACCCCAGAATGAGATGATGATATATGAGGTTGGGAAGAGAGAAGAGGGAAAACACACATATTTATTTACTCATAAATATATATCAATAATCATCATCAATAACCATAAAACGCATACAGACACATACAAAAACAAAACACAGACAGTTACTTAGACATGCTCATTCATTCATTCATTCATTCATTCATTCATTCATTCATTCATTCATTCATTCATTCATTCATCATTCATTCATTCATTCATTCATTCATTCATTCATGTCATTTGCATTTATCCATAGCTATATGCACACATAAAGTACTTACATAGAATTATACTTACATACACAGTCACAACCTGCTGAAAGATGGTGAACGATTCCACCACAATGATTCCATTCCGTGAAGTAATACGCAATTTCTTTGTGATTCGTCAGCACGAGAAGTTCACCAGTCAGCTCCAGCTTGGTAAGACTCCCCCCCAATGGAGAACCAGCCAAGGCCCCCAAGACCTCCAAACCAGCGGGCGCTAAGACCCGGAGAGCAAGGCCGCCAAGCCCATCACGGGCTCCCCAACCAAGCCTGCAGAAGCACACAAGGGGGAGGAGAAGACAGCAGGTGAGTGAAGAAAGGAGGAGAGAAAGGGGTAGAGGTAAAGAAAGAGAGAAAGAGAGAGAGAGAGAGAGAGAGAGAGAGAGAGAGAGTAGACTGTTCTGCCCTGTGTTGTGCACACACTACTTATACTTTATACAAGTAGAAATGCTTTGGCAATGCAATGTGTATTTTTGTCATGCCAATAAAGCTCTGTTGAATTGAATTGAATTGAGAGAGAGAGAAAGACAGTGAGAGAAAGGGGGGGGGGGGGTAAAAAGAGAGCAGGAGGAAGAGGGGATAGAAAAAGAGCAAAAGATATAAACAAGGGTGAATGTGCCAAAGGGAGAGAAGTTGGAATGGAGAGAGTGAGAGTGTGTGTGTGTATGAGAGAGATGTGTGTGAGAGAGAGACAGAGACAGAGAGAGTGAGAGCGAGAGAGAGATAATGCTGGAGAATGGAATATCATCACATGGAGATTCTTTGGAATGGAGAGAGTGACAGTGTGTGTGTGAGAGAGAGAGAGAGAGTGTGTGTGTGAGGGGAGAGTGTGTGTGTGAGAGAGAGACAGAGAGAGTGAGAGCGAGAGAGATAATGCTGGAGAATGGAATATCATCACATGGAGATTCTTTTGCACCAGTGATATCTGGTTAATTTAGACCGGTGACATGTTGTGATATTTATATTCGGGGTAATAAGTCATATTGTGACCGATATTTATACTGTCACAGCAATAGTGGAGAACCCTGTTAAAAATCACAGCATGAATACGTATGAAGGTAAGGGTAAATCACGGTCACCTGTGACTCTCACAGAGAGAGAGATTTGGCAGGGACATATGATGTCTTTTTCTATTCCTCTCGTTCTGTCAATTCCTCGGTTTATCTTTCTACTACCTTTCTACTGCCTTTTTTTCCATTGGGGTCAACTGAGTTTACCAGAGTTGCCAGATGCAGTCAAACGCACCTGGCCCAGTAGGCCAGTGTGAGGTTTGAAAGAGTGAAGGGTGAAGGGCCACATCAGGACGACTGACTGTACTGATTCTAATTTAATCAATGATGTTATGACATTTAGTTGTTTGTGAGTGTGTGTGTGTGTGGGGGGGGGGGGGGGGGGGGGGGGGTGCTGTGTGACATTTGAGATGAAAATAGCAACATAAACATCCTAAACTT
Source organism: Coilia nasus (assembly GCA_027475355.1). Classification (NCBI taxonomy): domain Eukaryota; kingdom Metazoa; phylum Chordata; class Actinopteri; order Clupeiformes; family Engraulidae; genus Coilia; species Coilia nasus. The sequence continues at coordinate 13,068,274 of CM050204.1, read as the reverse complement.
TCTAAAATCTCTGTGTCTGTCTCTCTCTTTCTCTCTCGCTCTCTCTCTTTATCGCTTTCTCTGTTTATCGCTCTCTCTCTTTCTTTTATCAGTCTCTTTCAAAACAAACCGTGTAGTCAGACCTTTTGTCTGTAATCAAATGAGCCTCCCTTCCCCATCCCTTGTAGATGGCTTAATGAGAGAAACACAAACGGTCAATAGCTTTATATATGCCAAAGACTGTTTTCCTCTTTCTGGCAGCTGTACAAGAGTAATAATAAATAACATTAGGCTATATTCGTCTGGGGTGTGTTGACCTGTGGTGGCTCCTGGGTGGAACATTGGCCAGGCACCCGCTGTTTTCCGTGTTCCACTGAGCTGACGGGATAGCAGATGATGTCATTTGTTTTCTATCTTTCTATATTTGGTTTATTCAGATCTCATGAGTGGTGTTATTAGTGGGCAGGCAAAAGGGATGCCTGATACGCCTGGTCACTCACCTTTATCAGAATTAGAGTTTTTTACTTGTACTTTTAATGTCTGTACTATGAGAGCAAAAGAAACCAAAGTCAAATGCCTTGTTTGTGTACTCAAACCTGATGATTCTGGGGTCTTATTTCTGATTATAGTGCACAGTTATTTGGTAGAATGTGGGCATGATTGTAAAACTACAGCATGTCTAATGGTTAAATCTCTTCATGAGGATACAATTTCACGTTATTTGTTTGTTTTTAGATAAAATGACATCCCCAACATTTCAGAATGTTCTAAATGATCTGATTTAATAAATGTCCTAAACCATCAATTTGAAGAACAATAAGTCCTGAATGGTAACCTTTATTAGTGGTGTGACAGTATGATCCCTATGGCAACAGTCTCCCAGGTATTTATTTCCATGGAGATCTTCTTTGCCAAGTGATGTACGGCATCTGTGTCTGGTGTGGTAACTGTGTAAGATGCTTAGGTCATTAATTAAAGGCTAAGGATGTGTGTGTGCGTGTGTGTGTGTATGTGTGTGCGTCGTGTGTGTGTGTGTGTGTGTGTGTGTGTGTGTGTGGGGTGTTGAGGCGGGGTGTTAATCTGTCGTGTATCAGTTAAGGGTGCACAACCCATTGGCCTTTTCAGTGCAAAGCAGTAGACAATTGTTATTCATGTGGTCTGTGTTCATTAATGTCCAGGCTGCGTGCGTGCGTGTGTGCATTTGGCTGTGTGTGTTTGTCTGTGTGTAATGTTTGTGTGTTTGTAATGTGGGTGGATCAGATAGCACAGATACATCTCTATGGCAGACATCTCATTTAGTCTAAGTAGAGGTTCTCTCTTTTTTAGGCCTTGTCCTGTGAGGGGCACACAGCAGCTGGTTGTGAGGGACAGCCTATTGAAGGCTTTAAAGTAACACTGTGAATAGTAATTATCATCGTGGAGAAAGTTAAGTCAGGTAATACATTTTATTAAAAATGTACCAGTGGAATGTGTTTTAACCGTTTTTTTATAACTTCAGTGCATTTAGCCTCCCCCTACCCCCACCCAGCAGCTAAAAAAGAAGTAAACAGCCATGTAGTCCTAATATGAAAGCTCTGACAGCAGTATACTGATAAGGGCAATTAGACACTGCGCTAATGGTGGCCTTGCTAGGCTACACAGCAGTAAACTGCAGGGGTGCTAATGACAGGGCTAGCGGCGCCTTCCCTCCTCCTCAGTCAGTCACACAACCCACCCAGGGTTGTTACCAAGCAGAAGAGAAAGTCTGGCTTCGCTGCCTGGCTGCTAGTCCTGTGTTTATCTGGCTGCCACTTCATTAGCTTTTTTCCTTGTCAGTAATTGTTAGCTTTAGCGGGAGATTGCCTATGCCCCTGGCCTGCTGCTAGGAGATGGGGATTCGTTCTCCTCACATCCCCTCTCTTTTAAGAGCTTATGCTGTATTTTTAATGCTAAAAATGCCTTATTGCAATCAGTTATTGCACAGTGTAGATGCTTAGTGAGTTGATGTACCTGATTAAAATGACAGAAGTTGACTGGGCATTAAATATGTATAGCATTTTTCTCTGAAGGATTTGTTAGAAAGAAAATTAAGAAACAGCAGGCCTTCTATCTTGTCTTCATTAAAGCGATGTAAATGATTCTGTGACTAGGAGTAGAATTCTAGTGCTTTCCAATATCTGCCCCTTAACCTGGTCCATGTGCTCCCCCAAATCACACGGTAATGATGGGGAGGGAGACTCCAAACAGGAAGTGACTATTCTTGTCCTACTTATTTAGTGTTTTATGAGGGTTTTGAGTCTGCGGTTTACACACAAACACACACACACACACACACACCACACACACACACACACACACACACACACACACAGCTGTGAGACACCCTCCACACACAGCACCCTCCCATACCCTGCTTTCTACCACCCATCATGGAGTCGGCCATGCCTTCCTAATGCTAGCTTGGGCCTGTCTGATGGGGACTTTGAGAAGGATGGTTCATATGGTGTCCGTAAAGTGCTGAGTGCAGAATTGGACACACAACTGTGTGCTTGTGGTCTTCAACGTGAACTTTTAAGTGATCTTTAAAGGCTGCAAGTGTATGTTAGGGTACACGCCCCTGGCATGCCACAGAAAGACCATTCCTGTGGAGCATGCTCAAATGGACAACCGGAATAGCCAATCAAATCAAGCGGCTCACCCCAGGGTTAGGCGTGTGCCACTGTTTGGGGGAAGCAAAATCCTGTCGTTGTTGCGTTATGAGGGTAGTTAAGCTCGCTAGATCCTCTTTTTTTGCAATTAATACTCTGGGCTTTGATATTTTGCTTGCTGTCCCTCTCTGGGAGGCTCATATGTAGGTCAGACAAGACAGTGTTGGTAGTGGCTGCAGCCAGAACACCAAACCAGTGTCAGTACAGAGAGGGAGAAGTGCTACTCCTCACATAGGGAGAAGAGGAATAGGGTGAGAATTGGGATAACACCAACAAGTCATCATAGAGAAAACATTTATTGGGCTTCAGAAAGGTTTTTTCTCTCTATCTCTCTCTCTATCTATCTTGCTGCTGAAAGAAAGGAAGGTAAAGCTCTGTTTGGGATTTTATGCTTAATCCGCCTTTTGTGTGTGTGTGTTGTTTGTTTTTGTTTGCTTGTGTGGTAGGGGACAATAGCCGCACTACACAGAGGAACGCCACTGTACGGGCAGCCATCTTGGTGGGGGTGACGGCGACGCTGATGATGAGAACTCCTTCAAGCAGGAGACCAAGACGTCCGGGAAGAAACAGGAGAATTGTGGGATGAGGTAGGAGTTTTACTTTCCTTTTTTACTGAGCATGCTGCTCAATCAAGACTCATGTCAAGATGCTAACACTTTCATATTAATGGAATGTCCTTTGTCAAGTCTACATATCAAGAGTCCTGCAGGCAGTGTGTCTGAAATGGATTTTCATGAAACGAATCACTCGCTTAATGGTTAACTTGAGAACATAGACTGATTTAGTGTAACATTTTTTTGATAGTGCCGCCTTTAATATAAAGAATGCAACGTAAAGTCCTTAACATCACAAAAAAAAAAGAAAAGGTAATCAATACAGCATACATTCTACAATTCAACAATCTATTGCAGTCTATTGTAGACTCTGGTGCTTGACCAATTGGTATAAGAGCAGCCATGATGCCAGTGTGGTACAGGGCGCCTTGTTTTTTGTTTTTGGTGGAATAGACTTTTTTTACTGTTCCTGTTATATCACTGTTCCTGTTATATCAGTTATCAGTACACTGCACCATAGGGTTAGATTTAAGGTCAGTATTAGGTATGCACAGTGTATACACATAAAATGACATGTTGTTACATGTAGAAAGGAACCATAAAATGCAGTGTTATCCTTTGGTGTGTATTAGGCCTGCAGAAATCAGTCACTCCTGACTAAAACATTGCAAAACAAAGGAGCTGATGTTATCCTGAGGGCAAACCCGAAGCTGAGGAAGGGAGGGAAGGTGGCGTGGGGAAGTTGACACAGGAAAGTCCTGTGAGGACAAGGAGCCCCACATGTACAGCTCAACACAGAGAATAATATAATGGCTATTGTGCAAACCAGTTTGAGTTTCAAGTCTTGCATGCAACTTGATAAGTTTTTCTCATTTAAATCAGCTACTCAAAAAGTCATGTAAGCAGCATGCTTCTAGTTCAGAGTAATACACTATCACTTAGATGTCAGAATTAGAATTTAATATATAATATAATATAATATAATATAATATAGTATAATATAATATAATATAATATAATATAATATAATATAATATAATATAATATAATATAATATAATATAATATAATATAATATAATATAATATAATATAATATAATATATGTAAATGCAAGAAAAGTCTGTCTGTCACTCTGTCTGTTGCACACACAACTCTTAAGCCATTTGTTCCACTGAGCTCAAATTTGATAGGTGTCATAGATTGCATTTCATAGTTAAAGTTTGGGAAGCATAGCAAAAGTATGTCTACTACTGTCTATGATTAAAATTCGTGAAGCGTGCCAATCTAAACGCCGCGTACTGTTTCCTGTAGAATTGTCCAGGTGCATTATACTGTAATAGTAATGACATACGCTAGTGTGTATGCTCGCTCCGTGCGCTTATATTTTAATCCCTCTGCTTTAATCAGAGGAGAGGACTACTGGGGTCTCTTGTGTGGACTGCTTATGTGACGAATGCGGCACAAAGAGTGACTTCCCAGTTCATTCCCATTCCCATTCCCAGGCTTATCCCGTCTGAGCTGTCCGAAACGGAAAAGGCTCGCGTGATCATTGGGAAGCCACGCTGGCCAGACCCTTATATCCCATTAGCTTGTGTGGTACTGAAGTAATGGGATTACAGATTAGCACAGGGGCCAAACCAGCTGGATGGCCCAGGAAGACTGCGGGATGCACACTGCATTACCATAGCAGCGCACAGGCTGACCTTTAACCTCAGGAAGTAAAAAAAAAAAAAGTCTTGCTGAGCCAAGGCTGTTGAAAACCGAAACAAAAAGATTATGGAAGGGTTTGATGTCAAATCTGCTGCTTAGGTTTATCCAAATCTTGCTGCTTTGCAGTGAGAATTGGATCGTAAGTGGATCAAGTATTAAGACATACCACTGTTTTGTTTTCTTGTGAAAAAACTAAAGCCACAAAGTGATTCAGAGGTGCTGTCAACAAGAGATGACTGTGTAAGCAGGAAGACATTACAAATGCTCTGTCAAAGCTCAGTCATGTATTTGTGTGGGCAATGTTTGGGAAAAGATTTTTTTTACCGCATTCAGGGTAGAAAAACTAGACTGGGCTGGAATGTTTGAGGCTGTCAAATGGGATGGATGACACATTAAACACCTTCTCCACCATTAAATGTTAGTTTAAAGCAGGATCCAAACTTGTCATATTCAGAAAAACAGCAAAATTAAAATGCAAATGCGACAAAGCATGTGTTTTTTTTTTTTTTTTTTTTCAATGACCATGGTGCTCATATCCTTGATATAAACCATGATATCACTAGAAAGAGAACAGAATCAGCTTTAATTTAGCCTTGGTGGTTGAGGAGATATAAACATTTAAAACAGTGATATATTTAGTTATACACTGTATGTGTTGTTACACTATTCACCCTGCACTCTTTGACTAAAATAGACGGGGTCCACAACACCTACTTCTATTTTATGAAAGCATTGCAAGAACACATTGGTTTTTCACCTGATCTGAGATCTGTAGCACCCTGTTCAGTCAGTGTTGTGGATGCTACTGTGGTCTCTTACAGCAGAGGGCAGTCATTCCGTATATTCGGTGTATGTGAACGTGTATGTCTGATCGTGTGTGTGTGTGTGTATGTGTGTGTGTGTGTGTGTGTGTGTGTGTGTGTGTATGCGCACGTGACACAATAGTGTGAAGTGAGGGCTGGTAGTGACAGGGCGGTTGTCATCTGTTCTGACAGGCAGTCCGTCCCCTCACACAACACCAAAAGGCTTACATAACATTTACACAGACACTCTCACACACACACTACACTACACACACACACACTACACACACACACACACTACACACACACACACACACACACACACACACACACACACACACACACAGCCCCATGGCTAAAGAAACCGTCCTGTCTAAGGACATAACCTCTACTCTAACAAAAGCTGAAATCCTGAGCTTTCCTTCCGCACACTGCATCTCCAAACCCAAACCAAAAATGGAATTGAGCGACATTAAGCACCCTCGGGTTTCCTTTGGTCACGCAACCAGTGTGTCAGCAGAGGGAGGAGGAGAAGAGAAAGAAGACAGTCACCCGTTCTTTCAGCGCAGGAAAAAAGATGGAACCTAAAAGCATCCCTACTCTGGAGTGCCTCTTAATTCAATTTGCCCCAAAAACAGCTCGGCCTCTGTTTAAAAAGGAACACGCCACGTCCACCAGATCTCCTGCCTCCGAGGTTTGCTCCCCCCCCCTCCTCCCCCACACACCCCATCCCACACCAGGGTGAATATGTCTTTTTGGGGGGGTAAGCCTCAGGACACTGAATGGCATTGTCTGACAAGGCCTAGCATTCCTCTTTCTGACAAAGAGGACAAAGGCTAAAAGAGAGAGGGAGAGAAAGAGAGGAAGGAAGAGGGAGAGACTGAGGGGGAGAAAGGGAAAGAGAGAAATAAAGTTTAAAGTTAGTTTAGGCACTTCTAAAATTATCCCAAACTTATCCCAAATGTTTTACCCAGCACTTTAAATACTTTAATGTGACAGCCAAAACACATATCTCCCTCTCTCTCTCTCTCTCTCTCTCTCTCTCTCTCTCTCTCTCTCTCTCTCTCTCTCTCTCTCTCTCTCTCTCTCTCTCTCTCTCTCTCTCTCGCTCTCTTTTTCCACATATCCAAGGGCTACATACAAGCACTTAGTAGTCCCCACCCTGACACTGTTGGGGATTTAGTTTTTGTACTGTTTTGTAGTCCAGCAGCGCTAGTCTCATAGTAGTCCCCCTGGGCTATGCTAAGTAGCGGCAGCTCACATGATCACGTGGGGAGCGTAAGGGAACCATCTCCATCTCAACAGACGTGGTGTGAATGGGCTCAGCTGCAGCCTCTTCACCACCACCACACGACCACCACTTCCACCTCCATTGCGGCCACTGGGCCTCTCCCCAGAGCATTGTCATTTCAGGGGGCTATAGAGTTTCACTTCAGCAGCCAAGCCCCTGGCTGAAAGAAGCGGAGGGACGCGTCACTTAAGCTAGCGTGAGTACTGAACGTGAGTACTGTAGGCACCCGTCAAATTGAGTCTGGGTGATTTGTCTTCTGTCTGTCGGTGGTGCTATTTGTGGATGCGCGCTGAGGTCAGTTTGAAATGTTCACTTGGGGATGGTGGTTTATGGCGCAGAGGGAAGACTTGATTAGCATTGTCACGTGCTGGTGTGTAGATTGGTCATGATGCTTGATGGGTTTGTTTACCATTTTGCATGTGTTGCTCTCTCTCTCTCTCTCTCTCTCTCTCACTCTCTCACTCTCTCTGTGACTGTGTGTCTGAGAGAGAGAGACACACACAGAAAGAAAAAGAGCGAAAGAGAGGGAGAATGATTTTTTTAAGTAGACACCTAAAGGGGGGAGGACAGCTTCTTCTGTCATCTTAGCAAGATCTCATGTTGCCATGGTTTGGGCCCAGTTTATGAAACTTTCCACAGTGTGTTTGTGGGTGTTTCCGTTGTTGAAGTAATGGTCCAGTCCCCTATTGGTCACATGATTGTGCTATGGTTTACACTGAGCATATATCACATGATGTGTCTGGAGGGGAAGTGATACTTGTTTACTCAACAGACAACAAGAGTGTGGTTATGATTAGGTATTTGCCACACAATAAAATCTAAATTAAAAGCAGATTTAAATAAGGAATTGTCATCATAGTTTTTGATATCCCTTTGACACTAAAGGATTATACCAGCATAGCATTAATCGAATAGTCAGGTGGATGTTTTTCTTTTCTTTAGTGCATGTCATTTCTTATCTTTCAGATGATGAATTTAAAGCTGGTCTTTGAAGTGAAATGTCTTGCCTAATATCACTTTGTGGTAGCATTCAGACATGACATGGCTTATCCAGAAGTATTAGTCTCCAAGAACCATGGCATCCTTACTTGTCGAGTGGAGACTCACTATCAATGGTGTAGTGGTTCAAAAAATGGTGGATACGACGAGCAGTAAATGTGCATAAACTATGCATATCCATAACATAAATGATAATGAAATAATAAAATAAATGGTATGTAATAAATTAAATGTAGTTTAAAACGGTCGGTAAATTGTATTTTCTTGCTTTTACTGTCTACCACACCCCTGGTCATTAATCATTTTGTGACGTTAACATCCTCTGGGCCACCTGTCATTTTGGACCAGCATCTGAGTCCTAGCCTATGCTCCTACTCTTAACCGTGTTAACATGTTTAATTCATGGGTATGATGATGCATTAGCCAAGGTTGGGGTTGGATGTCATGAGATCCCAAAAAAAAAAACAAGTTTAACCAGTATGAAACAGATGGTCAGTTTTCTTTTTTCCCCCTTAACCAAACCCACCACCAGTGCTCAAAGACTTCTGGCTCGACCCAGTCAGGCTATTAAATGGAATTATTAAATTATGTTATTAGTACCGTTCAGGACACCAAAGAGGTTTGACTGACCAGCTCATTAGTTAATGTCAACAAACACAGTTGGCTTTGTGTCCTCTCTTTCTTTTGAAGCCCTTTCAGAAGGTCAATGTGTGTGTGTGTGTGTGTGTTTGCACATGTGTGTGGGTGTGCGTGTGTAATCTTTGCCTTTTATCCTTCCCTGCACTCTGCTGACACTGTTTCAAACAAAAAAAAACAAAAAAAAACGACTCAAACCAACAAGAGGGGGAGTGAACTGATACGGGGCAGCCAGAGCCTTTGACCCCTGACCTCTGACCTCTTGTCCTCCTCAAGGCTAACCTCTCCAGTGTTCTCCTGTGTGTCCACAGAGAGCAGGGAAGGCAGGAAGGCCGAGAAGGACAGGGGGGCCAAGCAGAATGGCCTGGCTGCCGTAGGGGCCGACTCCGGCTACTTAGAGCTCCCCAGCAAGGACGGCACCCCCGCCATGTCCAACAGCAGCATCCATGAGATCCCCACCAAAGACACAGAGGGTTCGACCCCGGCGACCTCCGCCGCCACCGCCAATGCCACCAATGCCTCCCAAGGCCACGCGTCCTTCACCATCGAGTTCGACAGCACCTCTCCGGGGAAGGTCACCATCAAGGACCACATGGGCAAGTTCAACCCCGAGCTCCGTGGCGGCCGGGGGGCCAAGAAGTCAGGCCAGGCCCCGTGCGGGAAGGAGCTGAGCACCCTGCAGGCGGCCATGATGGCGTCGGAGACCAAGGTTGCCGATTGGCTGGCCCAGAACGACCCGCCCTTGGTGCGGCGGGAATCCACGGAGGAGGACAGCAAGACCATCAAGAGCGACGTGCCCGTCCACTTCCGGAGGCTGAAAGGTGAGGAGCGCCTCACTCAGCGACTCCCTTCCCTCCCCCTCTTCCAGCGCTTTCGGCCATCTTCCTCCTCTTCCTCTTCCTCTTCCTTCTCCTCCTTAGGGTTTTTCCTGGCTCTTTCACAAGTAGAGAGTTGATGCATGTAAATTTGTAGCGGTTAGGCGCGTTGGGCATGACGGTAATTTCAGATTGCATTTTACATGCATGAACTCCACGCGAACAAAAAAACAAGACAATACCCAGACCTTAACAGTCTTGCAAGAAATAATGGCAGAAAAAAAACATTGCAGGAGTACCTGCACAAAGGGATGACATGTGACTCTTTACAATGGTTGGCCTGGCAGCCCTTTGGATGCAGGAAAAACCCTGCCTAATCCTGTCCCTTGGCTTCTTTTTTCTCTACCTCCTTTTCCTCCTTTGCCTCTTTTTTTCCTCCTCCTTCCATTGCCCCCATATCCTTCCTCTCAGACCTAGGACACCTAGACCTCTCTCTGGCTTATTTCTAGAGCTGTGACCCACGCTGTTCAGGACTGGCTCTGCATGGGTCGATGGTTCAGTGTCTCTATCAGCATGAAGTGGACTAGTAGTCCACAGTGCTCCCAGGGTGTGACTGTGTGATGGACAGCTGCCCTTGAAAAACTGGCATGGTTTCCTTCTCTTGCTCTCTCTTGCACTGTGTGAATATCTGCTGTCTGTCCATACAAACAACAGTGCACTGAAATCACTACCCATTCAAGTAACGTGGCCAGTGGCTGTAAGAAAGGGCATAGATCCTTTCTTATGGTCTGTGGAATACATGAATGCTTGAATGATAGGTAGGGATGGTTGTGTCAGGGTACAGAATGATATCAAGGTTCTCGCATGTTTATTATTGTAATATTTTCCTTGTAATTTAATGACTGACATTAGTTACAGTGTTGCGGCGTACCCGGCTTAGAGTGAGGTTTAGGGGGGTAAGAGTAATTGATGCCAGCTAACACAACTCGGCGTAGAACGTTAGTAAACCTTTGTCCTGACACCTTAAGGGGTTACGCTACGGACTTGGCTAATAGCCCAGTTTTCTCCGTTTTTAGCTTGGTAGCACATCTGACTCTCAGTTGGGAGTTGCGGTGGGGTTGCGGGTTTGAGCCCGGAGCTGGACTGTGCAGGATAACCTTGGTTACATAAACACTACGCTGAGAAAAGACATTGATGGACAGTCCCAATAGTGTATGTGTGTATGTGTGCACCCCTCTGCAGCACTGTGTCACCTGATATAATGCCTTTGATTGGCTAATGTTGATTCCAGCCACAGAGAATCAGGTGACTAGCCTGGAGTGAAAGTGATTTGGAGACCTCTGGTCTTAAAATAGCCAATGTCCAGACCAAAGAAGCACAAAGTGTCTTTGTCAGAATGATTCACCCTATTCAGCATTAGACTGAAAAACCAGCCCCTTGTACTACACTGCATTTTGTACAGGGGGTCTAGCTGTGCTTCCATTGACATGGTTGTATCACGCAGCATCTTTCCTGACCAATCAGTTAAGAGAGGGATCGTTCGTGAGCGATGACGTTGACTTTGTATGCAACATTTGAATCGTAGTGTGTAGGCAGGCTTATAGCCAGGCTAATTGCATGTGTCACGACCAGACATTAGCGGTTGGGTAAAGGCAGGTCCAATTGTTTTAAACTTTCAGCAGAGTCTACTCCTCCAGGAATAAATTGGTCGCTGATTAGTTGGGCAAGATGCTGCCCGAGACAGGCATGTCAGTTGAAGCACAGCCAGACCCTCTGCATGAAATTTAGTGTAGTACGAGGGGCTAGTTTACCAGGCTAAATCAGCATGGCTTAGGTGCATACATTCAACAGAGGGAATATCTTATATACAACAGTGGGCACCATGCACCATGGACAGCTTGTTATGAATATAAACACAATGTGAACACATATCATATGGTGCAGAATAATGCAGTGGCAATTAGGTTGTATTGAGGACATAGGCTAACTCTGGTACAATGCATTAAATAGCAACATGTATGTTTAAAACTGAAAATGGTTCATAATGAATAGAATAAATGACAAAATTACAAATTGCATTTAGAATGCAAGATTTCCACCTGTAGTCTGTGCCCAGACTTCATGCTGGTGAGGGGTGAAAACCCATTCACAGATTTGTTTTGTGTACCACCTAGAATTGATGCCCTGGGCTACTCAGTTTGACAGCCCTGGATATATAGGATATATGTGGGAAAATTAGAGCCATATGTTACAAACAAGTTGTCTGAGAAAGTGAGGAGAGTACCTCGCACTGGCTCTCATTTCCCTACCTCAGGGGACTTCTGCTCCGCACTCGTGTGCTTTTGTGTGCACAAGCAAAAGCTTTTTTGTTGGAAAGCAAACCTTTGCTCCAGTGCTGTTTTTTTCACTCTCTGGTTCCTGCAGCTGTGCCGTAAGATATTAGCTCTTTGTCGCAGTCTCATGATAACAGAGTCATTTCCATAAGTGTGTTCGGGGGGGAAGTGGAGAAGCTGAGTGGCCTGAGAGAGGAACTGCTCCAGATTAAACTCCACCTCAGCACAATGCTCAGCACTTCCAGATGAGGTGTTCGGGTGAGTGGGTGCACTGTCAGGGTTGAGCCATTCGTAGTGTCGCAGTTTGTGTGTCTGTGTGTGTGTGTGTGTGTGTGTGTGTGTGTGTGTGTGTGTGTGTGTGTGTGTGTGTGTGTGTGTGTGTGTGTGTGTGTGTGTGTGTTTTGTTTTACTTCTGCACGTGCAGGGTGCACGTATGTGAATGAAGAATACCACAGACTGCTGCAGGTACTATTGCAATGATGAGTCTGAACATTTTTTTTTCTTTTTGAAAGGAAAACAAAAACAGCTCGCACAGCTCAGGACCATTTGCATTAGCATGCCATCATTCCAGTTAAACCCCAGCTGTCTGTCATCCACAGAAGCAGTGAATGTGCAGCAAGCCCAGAGACACTAATATTCCTCCAGTTCTCCTCCTGCACTTCAGCTTCCCTCTCCCCCCTCCCCCTCCTTCTGCACCTCTCCCCTATTTCGGGGTGAGGGAGGAGGATTAGTGTGTGCCGCTTAAGGCTTCCTCTTAGACGAGACACTGACAGCCAATCAGGCAGCTTAGCATTAGGGGTGGCAAAGCCCCTAGACCCCCCCCCCCCAATCCTGTATCCACCCGCCGCCCACCCCCTTCATCCCTACTTACTGCTTTCACTGCCACCCAGGAAGCCATGTTCTCACCATAGCCCGTCAGCCTCCGAAAGTGTCTCACATCCAGAAGAGAGTATATTGCCCTACAAAGCCAAAAGGCAGTAACTACATAATTTGTCAAAATTGAGTTTTGAGTTTACAGTGTCTGTTGACACATCCTTTGTCTTATGTCTTTCTTCTTCCTAATAGGAAAGTACATAAAAGCCTCACCACTATTATACCAACAACACGTTGGACTGAGCAGCATGACAACTTTAAAAGCAGTTTTCTTAGTTTCAGTGTTCAATAGTTCCTGCACTTTGTAGGGCAGAATAGCCCGACACAACACCATGCTCTCCACCTTGCCATGCCGGTCTCACATTCAGTAGAAATGGAAGAGTGTTACATCGTTGTGTCCTTCACTGTAAACATTTTTACAAACTGCCTCACATCCAAAGGAAAATTCAGACTGACACAGCTCCATGTGTTACTGCTGCTACTACTACTAGCTCCATATACGTACGCTACCACCTGCAGAAACCATTTCACATCCAGATTTGATTTCACAATTCTACAGTATGTCCTTAAACGTAGCCCACTATGTTCAGTGAAATGGACTCCCACTCAAAGGAGATTAGAGGCTGACAGGGTGCCCTGCACAGTTTGTGTGCTCTTGATCGGCTGTGCAAACATGAGTCTAGTAAGAAATGAGGGGCCATGAGAGTTATCAGAGTTGCTGAGATTGAGGTAAAGGTAGAAGTCTAGCTGGCTTGTGTTTTGTGTGTGCACTCTTGCTTCAGCTCTTTCTCTTTGCTTCTCTAATCATTTGGCCTTCCCCTCCTCTATCACTCTCTCTTTCTTTTCACTCTCTCTTTCTTCTTCTTCCTCTCCTTCTTTCACTCGCCCTCACACATGCTCTCACCCTGTTCAGTGAGTGTGTGCAAGTAGTAGTAGAGGTACTTTATTTATCGAGTGGCATTTATGAGTGTGTGTCTGTGTGTGTGTGTGTGTGTGTGTGTGTGTGTGTGTGTATGTGTGTGTGTGTGTGTGTGTGTGTGTATCCGCCACGTGCATCTTGCTAATTGAATGGGTGGTAAATTATGATGTCTGATGGATTGAAGGGACTTATAGGGAGTGAACTGGGCGCTGACACACACACACACACACACACACACACACACACACACACACACACACACACACACACACACACGCATGCACACACGGTGACAGGACACTGACAAGCAGCATGCACTGAAGGACTTTCCGGTCTTTGCAGTCTTTCCAGTCCTAGGCGTGGCAGGGAGATACTGTACGTTCTCCTTTATGGTGGGGGGGGTTTGTCGGTTGGCGTTCGGCGTTCGGCATGCAAGGTGCTCTAGGTAAGTCCACATTGTTTGGTTGCTGGTAGAGATTAGGAGCGGTAACCAGCGGCATGTTTATGTGTGTACTGGGAGAGTGCTTATTTTGTGGAGGTGAGTGTGTCTGGGTGTACTATACATTTGGGGCACAAATATCCCAGCTAAGATAGGGAAACCAGACATGTAGTGATTTGTGGGGAACAAATTGTCTTTTTCTAGGTTATTTTGGTATTACTGATGAAACAAAAAGTGCCAAAACATTGCTTTACTGACAGGTTAGGGTTAGGGATGGGTTTGGTCTGGCCACAGTTTAGCATTCCTTAGTTACAATATAACAGGACTCAATGGGAGTACCCCATAAGGATATAAATGCCAACGTGTGTGTGTGTGTGTGTGTGTGTGTGTGTGTGTGTGTGTGTGTGTGTGTGTGTGTGTGTGTGTGTGTGTGTGTGTGTGTGTGTGTGTGTGTGTGTGTGTGTGTGTGTTTGTTTGTTTGGCAGGTGGGCATTTTGTAGAGTGCAATTTGAAAGAGAGACAAAAGAGAAATAAGAAGAGAGAAAATGGGAGGCTGGAATCCATTTCTTATATTATTACCATTTATCTGCTTATTCAGGAGGCTGGACAAATGTGTGTAAGAACGAACTGGTGTGACAACAGAGATGTCCTCAGTGGCTTGTGTGTGTGTGTGTGTGTGTGTGTGTGTGTGTGTGTGTGTGTGTGTGTGTGTGTGTGTGTGTGTGTGTGTGTGTGTGTGTGTGTGTGTGTATGGGTGGGTGTCTGTGTGTGAGACTGAGGATGAGAGTGAGATCATCCAAGAACTATGTGGTAACTAGTGTTAGCCACCACTGTGTGTGAGGGAAAGAAAACACTAGCCTGAGAGGAGGCTAATAGCTATAGTACATACAGCTCTGTGTATAATCTGCATGACTACAATGTTAACTTAACTGTTTTTATATAAGAGCTATTTGTTTTTGACTTGCTCAGTGTGTGTGCGCATGTGTGTGTGCATGTGGTTGTGCGTGTGTGTGTGTGTGTGTGTGTGTGTGTGTGTGTGTGTGTGTTTAGTCAGTGCTAGCTATTAAACGCTTGTGTTGTGCTGTTGCTGAAGGTCTCCTTTGTATGTGATGGTGACATGAAAGCTTAGAGGCAGTGGAGACATTATAGTGTGTGTGTGTGTGTGTGTGTGTGTGTGTGTGTGTGTGTGCGTGCGTGTGTGTGTGTCAGCACTGGCTGTGAGAGGTTTCCTGAGCTGCCTGTGAATCTCTGCTACCCCCACCCCCGCCCCCTAAGCCCCACATCCCCAACCCACAACCCCTCCCTCCCTCTATCCTCCCCTCGTGTTCTCTCCTCCTCCTCCTCTCTCCTCCCCATAGCTCTCTCCTCCTCTCCACACCCTTCCATGAGCTGTGGTGAGTGCTGGGTCAGTGCTGTTCTGTGCTGTGCTGTGCTGATCCTCAGCCTCTTGCTTTTGCTTTTGCTTGGGTCAGTACTGTGCTGGGCTAATGCTTCAGGGTTAATGCCTCAGCCCCTGCTGTGCTTGATCAGTACTGCGCCCTTTTGTTAAGCGTCCAGGTCCTGCTGTGCTTGGTCAGTACTGCGCCCTTTTGTTAAGCGTCCAGGTCCTGCTGTGCTTGGTCAGTACTGCGCTTTTTTGCTAAGCGTCCAGGACCTGCTGTGCTTGGTCAGTACTGCACCTTTTTCTAAGCATCTGGGTCCTGCTTTGCTTGGTCAGTAGCACTGTGCTTTGCTGAGCGTCCAGGTCCTGCTTTGCTGTCAGTACTATGCTTTGCTGAGCCTGGTTGCCTTCCTGCCTGTCTGCTACCTATCTGTCTGTCTGTGCTGTCTGTCTGTCTGTGCTGCCTGCCTGTCTGTCTGTCTCTGCTGCCTGTCTGTCTGTCTGTCTGTCTGTCTGTCTGTCTGTCTGTCTCTGCTGCCTGCCTGTCTGTCTCTGCTGCCTGTCTGTCTGTCTGTCTCTGCTACCTATCTGTCTGCCTGTCTGTCTGTCTGCCTGTCTGTCTGTCTGTGCTGCCTGTCTGTCTGTCTGTCTCTGCTGCCTGTCTGTCTCTGCTGCCTGCCTGTCTGTCTGTGCTGCCTGTCTGTCTCTCTCTTTTGCCTGTCTGTCTGTGCTGCCTGGCTGCTCTCGCCAGTCTGGGGGCCTCCTGTGCTACGCCGGCCGCACCCCATTGGCTCCTCAAGCACAGGGGGCTCCCCCAGGGCCACGCCGCATGGGGGGATGCCGCTCAGCTCGCAGGTCAGGGGGAGTATGTGTGTGTGTGAGTGTGTCTGTGCTTGTGTGTGTGTGTGGGTGTGTCTGTGTTTGTGTGTGTGTGTGGGTCTATGTGAGTGTGCAGTGAGTGTGTGTGGGAGTGGGTGCGGGAGTGGGTGCACAAGGGGGCATGTGTGTGTGTGTCTGTGTGAGTGTGCAGTGTGTGTGTGTATGGGTGGGGAGTGGGTGCACAAGGGGGCGTGTGTGTGTGTCTGTGTTTGTGTATGGTGTGTGTGTGTGGTATGTGTTATCTCTGACTGTTGAGGAGGGAGGAGACCAGCATGCGCATTTGCTATGCATACTACTGCTGTTGTGGTAAGGTAAAGAGGAACAAAGGGAGAGAAAAAGAGAGAGAGAACATGAGAGAGAGAACGAGAGAGAGAGAGCGAGAGAGAGAGAAAGAGAGAGAATGAGAAAGAGAGAACGAAAGAGAGAGAATGATGTATATTGCTATTGACTGTTGTTGTCTCTGACTGACATGGGGAGTGTGGTAAAGAGAGAGGCTGAGAGAGAGAGAAGGTGATGGAGAGAAATGTAAAGAGAGAGAGAGAAAGGGAGAGACAGAGAGAGAGAGAGACCAAGAGGGAAATGCATTTGCTTTGCACACTGCACGTAAGGGGATGCTGCAAACTCACAAACACCAGTCAGTTCTTGCCCTGCAGTGCACTGCTATTGTTCCACACAGAAAGTCGTCTTCCGTCTGCAGCAGCAATGTACAGTGTGGATCTCTGATTCACTGGACTGTTGTTCTCATCGGTGTGTTTGCTAGACCGTTGTTCTCATTGATGTATTCATCACTGGATGTAATCATCGTTGTTGTCATTGGTGTAATTGCTGAAACGGTGTTCTCATTGCTGTAATTACTAGACCGTTGTTGTCACTGGTGTAATTGCTAGAACATTGTTCTCATTGATGTAGTCACTGGACCGTAGTTGTAATTGGTGCGTTTTGCTGGAACGCTGTTGTCATTGGTGTATTTGCTAGGTGGTTGTTCTCATTGGTTCAAATGTTAAAGCATTTTTATTGGTGTAATTGATGGAGCATTGTCATTGGTGTGCTTGCTGAACTGCTGTTCTTACTGTTTATTGCTGTGGTTGCTGGAACGTTGTTGTCATTGGAGTAATTACTGTAGCATTTTTATTGGTGTGTTTGCTGAACTGTTCTCATTGGTGTGTTTTGCTGGAACGCTGTTGTCATTGGTGTGTTTGCTGGATGGTTGTTCTCATTGGTTGAAATGTTGGAGCATTTTTATTGGTGTGTTTGCTAAACTGCTGGAACGCTGTTGTCATTGGTGTGTTTTTAGATGGCTGTTATCATTGGTGTAATTGTGTGTTTGTTGTTGTGCTCATTGCTGTGTGTTCCTCTTCTGCAGGTAGCAAACATGAGGACGGCACGCAGAGCGACTCGGAGAACGGTCTGGCCCACCATCGCTTCGGCGGTCGCCGGCAGGCCCTGGAGGAGCGTCTGAGGGCGGCAGCGGCAGCGGCAGCGGGGGCAGGTGGGCGGGGCAAAGCAGGTGAGGGCCCCTCCCCTTCCTCCTCCACCAGCGGCACCAGCCGCACGGCGTTCATGATCGAGTTCTACGACGAGGACAACCCCCGCAAGCGCCGCTCCTACTCCTTCTCCCAGACTGCACCGCTGCTTCCTGGGGGCACGGCGCCACCTGCCGGAGAGGGTCTATCCCCAGCTCCGCCACCCGCGCGCCCCAAGGTGGGCACCAGCCCCGGCAGCATGGCCACGGAGGGTGGCGGTGGTGGTGGTGGTGGTGGTGGGAAGGGGGGCAGCAGCCCCTCGCCCCTGGCCCTGGTGGCCCCCACGGCGGCCAGGCTGCTGCAGAAGCAGAGGGCCGAGGAGCAGGGGGTCACCGCGCGGAGCTCCGCGCCCACGGGCAAGTCGGCCAGCCCCACCGAGGAGAGCCACAAGCAGGACGGGGACGACCAGAGCGACAAGGGCACCTACACCATCGAGCTGGAGAACCGCAACCCAGAGGAGGAGGAGGCCAGGCGCATGATTGACAAGGTAAGGGGGGGAGGGGGCTACTACTGTTGGGTTGGGGGGGTTGGGGGGGGGGGGGGGGGGGGGGGGTTCTGAAGTGTATTGGTGGTTTTGGTAGATATGGTGGACCCAGACTTAGGGAACGTGTGATGTGTGATCAGAGAGGTAGAGTCAGATGTTTGGGTTACACTTTATTTTACTGTCCCTGTTACATCAATAAGGTACAGCGTAACAAAGTGTGCAACGATATATGACAATATATACTTAAACTGGACCTTAGAGTTAGGGTTAGTGTTAGGTATGTACAGTGTAAGTGCATAATATTACATGTTGCTGCATGCAGACACACTAAAACAGGAACCATAAAATAAAGTGTTAACGCTGTTTGTATGCTGCTTGTGTTATTCATAGGGCTTCTGAAGACACTGATGAAAGGATAGGTGGTGTTGTGTGTGTGTGTGTGTGTGTGTGTGTGTGTGTGTGTGTGTGTGTGTGTGTGTGTGTGTGTATGGGTGTGTGTGTGTGTGTGTGTGTATGGGTGTGTGTGTGTTGTGGTGCAGAGGGTAGGTGTGTAGCATCCCAACTACATAGCGGTCTAAGTTATCACAGGGACCAAACTTTGAATCTAATAAAACACACAAACACACACACACACACACACACACACACACACACACACACACACACACTCACACTGCGACACCATATCTGTACTAAATATTATAAACAGTGATTTAAAGCAGATTGTTGTTTTACACGTTGCTGTGTTTGCTGGTATGTGTTTGTCTCCAAGGGGCAAAACCTATTTTTGTTAAGGTCATAGACGTGTCATCCCTTTTTTGAGATGAGGTGTATTGAATTTCTTGAGAACGGAAGATTTAATATTTTATTCATGTTTTATGTGGCATATTTTGGCAGAAGAGATATTATTTTGCTTTGTGAAACCAACAATCCATGTGTTCTCCCTTTTCAACTGAAAATAATACTCTAGGCAAATCTCCAGTCTGAAAGATGAAAGGAAAAGTGTGTTTGGCCCATATATCTATTACCCCCTCAAACATTTAATTAAGTATCAATTCATACAGTGAAGTATCACGTCCAAACAAATTTTAGGAAACAGAAATGTATTATTTTATCCATCTTGGAGACATTTAATTTACTGTCCCTGAAACGTGAATTAGCCACAGTGTAACAAAGTGTGTAACAGTATGTATCATTATGCTGCATTAAACTGTACTATCGTGTTAAGGGTAGGGTTAGTGTGATGCAGGTACAGTGTAAGTCCTTTATATTACATGTTGTCATATGTAGATACAATAAAAAAGGAACCGTAAAATAAAGTGCTACCGAAATTAGATTATTTATCCATCTTATGAGCAGTTCACATATATCCTATACTCCATTATTGCATTTCCTCAGCTGGCTTTTTTACCGAATATTACCTACAC
>CM050204.1:12973541-13041041 GCA_027475355.1 Coilia nasus | reverse complement strand
CCCCCCCCACACACACACACACACACACACGGTGGTAATCATTACTCTTGTCATGGAGTCTGAGATATCACCCTAATGATGCATCTGGGTCGTGTCCAAAATATTCACTCGTTCCTTACATAGCACTCTATATAGGATGTGAGTTACGCTGTTTTGTTACCTACATAATGCACTTTACAAGGGTGTGAGTTACATTAGTTTATTTACCTACGTAATGCACTTTACAGTGTGTGAGTTACACTGTTTTGTTACCAACATAATGCACTATATAGGATGTGAGTTACGCTGTTTTGTTACCAACATAATGCACTATACAATGTGTGAGTTACACTGTTTTGTTACCTGCATAATGCACTATATAGGGTGTGAGTTACACTGTTTTGTTACCTATATAATGCACTTTACAATGTGTGAGTTACACTGTTTTGTTACCTATATAATGCACTATATAGGGTGTGAGTTACACTGTTTTGTTACCTGCATAGCACACTATGTAGGGAACAGGTGAACATTTTGTTATTCAGCCCTGGTTTCAAAGGGAAGAGGGTGACCCTGGTTGCAGGTCATTGTAAGGGTCTGTTCAGTGGTCCAGAGAGCTGAAGAGGCTGGAGTTAATCATAAAGCTAATTATCCTCTCACAGACAAAGGAGCCAACCCATGACCTTTCTGTAAAGTCACTGCAGTGGGCTCCTATTTGATAGTAACATGGAGCCATTGCAGAGGCTACGTTAACAAAGCTTGTGTTTCGCTTGAAATATTAGCGGTTACATGATAGGATTTTTGGGATAGGATAACGCTTTTCATGTATAGAACAAATGCTTTAAACCAAGGTGTGTCATACTGCAGTTAATATAATTATTAAAATATATTGCAAAAATATTTGTCATCCAAAAGTAGTAGTGAGCCCAGAAGTATAGGGTGAATCCAGCATTTCACTGCATCTTTTACTCTGTATCTCTATGTATGCATCAAAACAAAATGCAATGTAGGCATGAAATTTAGGCATGACATTTGTTACAATACAGATATTTTAATTCTTTCACCAGATCAGTGTGCCTCAGATTTTGTAGACTGTTGTTTACAATAAGTAACCTACTAGCTAGGCCTCACCTATGCATAGAGGGACAGTCAAAGTGTGCCTTATAAAACTACTTGAATCTTGAAGTCTTTGAACCCTACTCTAAAGGCACGTTCACACCTACAACGGCAACTATAAAGATAACTGTATCTATAACTTTGTAAAAAATCGTTTTAACTTTACTGAATGGTGCTGTTCACATATTAACTATAATGACAGGGTGAACAATATCGTTAGGATCACTTTCAGAGCGATTTTCTGAACTATTACAGCACTGTGAGCTAATCAGAATTGAGGCGAATTCACAGGACATTATCTTCTATTATTTATTTAAGTTTCGACTAGAATGTTCCTGTTAAAATGCCGTTCTTCAGTGTGGACACCCATATCGTCATAGTTACAGTTGGCGTTATTGTTATAGTTCTTGGTGTGAACGGACCTTAAAGCTGCACTCTGTATCGCCCCTGCAGAGCCAGAGGCCTTTGACTCCACCATCTCCCAGAGGAGCAGCGGCTCCACGCCCTCCAGCCTCACGCAGGAGCGCAAGAGGAGAACCCTGCCCCAGCTGCCCGCCGACGAGAAGCCCAAGCTGGGCAAGAGCGCGCTGGGCGCCCTGGGCCTGCGCTCGGAGATCGGCGAGAAGCAGGACACGGAGCCCCAGGAGAAAGAGAACCACGGCGGCGAGCACAAGGGGGATGGCCAGAGCCTGCTGCCCTCCGTGGGGGTGGGCACAGCCAACGGGGTGGCAGTGGTTGTCCCAGAGGGGAAGGAAGGGGGGCGCAGGCGGAGAGGGGGCGCGCAGGAAGGGCGCGGCAGTGGCAGCGAGAGCAGCGAGAAGTCCGGGCGGCCCCTGGTCAGGCAGGGCAGCTTCACCATCGAGCGTCCGAGCGGGAGCGTGCCCGCTGAGCTGATCCCCATCATCGGCCGTGGGGACGGTGGCGGCGGGGCGTCAAACAAGGGGCGCGAGCGCAGCGACTCGGCCGGATCCATGGACACGGCCACCCTGCTGAAGGACACCGAGGCCGTCATGGCCTTCCTGGAGGCCAAGCTCCGAGACGAGGGCGTCCGGCAGGAGAAGAGAGGGGGCGGCGCCACCACCATCTCGGCCGCCTCCTCATCCTCACTGTCCAAGAGCCAGCGTCCACCCGGCGGGGGGTCCATCTCGCCGGAGTCGGACGTGGACACCAACAGCACGCTGAGCCAGACGGCGGCCGGGGCGGAGCGCAAGGCAGCGCAGCCGGCCAAGAGGCGCTCGCTCAGCAGTATGCACCGCGAGAAGAGCAATGCCAGCGCGGCCTCGGCGGCAGCCACGCGCACTTCCTCCTCCACCGCCGCCGCCGCTGCCAGTGCCGCCTCGGCCCGCGAGCGCCTGGAGAAGAAGGCCAAGAGCCGTGCCTCCGCCCAGCCCGCCTCCACCTCTGCCCGCGGACGCCAGCCCTCCCTGGACCTGACCGACGACGACCTGACCTCCTCGCTCCCGCTCTCCACCATGTCCGACGTGCTCTCCTCCGACCAGGACACGCCCTCCAGCCGCTCCTACGGGGGCCGCGCCGGCCATTTCGCCTCCACTGAAGACCTGCTCCTCTCCAAGTCTTCCTCCCACGCCAAGACCTCCTCCAGGGTCAGCAGGAGCCTCCATGCCAGCACTGGGAGCTTGGCAGGGAAGCAGGCCCAGCAGCAGGTCCAGCAGCAGCAGCAGGGGGCTCTTCCCCAGCCGAGGCCCACCAGGGCGTCCCTGCTCCGCAGGGCCCGGCTGGGGGACACGTCGGACAACGACCTGGCCGATGCCGACCGGGTGTCGGTGGCCTCCGAGGTGTCCACCACCAGCTCCACGTCCAGACCCCCGTCGGGCAGGAAGGCGCCCTCGCGGATAGACATGCTGGCCCAGCCACGCCGCACCCGCCTGGGCTCCATCTCGGCACGCAGCGACTCGGAGGCCACGGTGGGCGTCCGGAACACGGCAACCAGGGTGTCCGCCGAGACGGCGCTGCGGCTGGGCCTGAGGCAGCCGGGGCCGGGGGAGGGCAGGCTGACGGCCAAGAACAGGTCCAGCAGCATCTCCAAGCTCAACGAGGTCAAGGCCAAGGTCACGCCACCCACACACGGCTCCCCGTCAGGTGAGTGTCTACACACACACACACATACACTAGGGGTGGAATCTAACCTTGCAAAATGTGAAACTTTACTTCGTAGCCACTGACTAATTAATGGTCAAATTTACCAGCCACTCAATGCAAAATTATTATTTTGTGTCCGAAATCTACTAGCCACTTTCTGGTGCCAATTTCCATCCCTGACACACACGCACAGACACACACACACACCCATACACAAATAGCATGCACGCACACTCATATGCTTACACATACACTCTTGCACTTTTACCCATCCTCCTGATGTCACAAAGATTCACACACATGCACACACACAAACACACGCACTAACCAACCCCCATATACACAACATTTGCATATGCTGTTACACAGGTTTGTAACATATGCAAGCAGACCAGGCATTATCCTGCCCACCACATGTATTTAAAGGCTACAGAGGCACATATTTAGCTACATTTACAGTAAAAGAGATTTATGCATTTCCCTGAAATCTTGAAAAATGAGAACAGGTCTTGTGTTAAATATACAGTATGTCATGATGGCAGGTTGTAAAATGATGTTGTAAAAAGGCTACACATAATCAGGTTAACATGAGTCATCAGGAAAATCCCCTCTCCCCATCTCAACTAGGATTCATGTGTCATTGATAGACCCCCTTCATATCATAATGTGTGTCGTGTTATATGTTTCATGTCTCTTTCTGAGTGTTGTTATATGTGTGTGTTTGTGTGTGTGTGTGTTATATGTGTGTCTGTGTGTGTGTGTGTGTTATATATGTGTTTGCGTGCACGGGCGTGTGTATGTGTGTGTGTGTATTGTTCATCACTGCTAATTCCATACACAGAGAGCCCAGAGCCTGATCCAGAAACTGCAGAATCTTTCCCAACTGCAGAGGAAATGGGTACCGTACTAGCATTTAGGGGCCTGTGTGTGTTTGTGTGTATGTGTACTGTATGTGTGTTTGTGTGTGGGTGTGTGTTCTTACAAGTGTGTGAGCAACACCTGAGTCAAGTATCTGTACAAGGAATTTAAATGTCAACACAACATTTAACCCAAGCAGCTCAACTCCAGCAAGAACATCTCAAGAACCAAAGACAAAGCAACATGTTAACATTGTTTATCCACATTTAGATGCAGTGTTGTGTCTTGGCAGTGTGTATTTTGACTCAGGTGTGCACATACATACATACATACCCTTCCCATCCTCCTTAGCCTCATCCTCCATGTTAGCTTGAGCAGTGGTGACCTGGCCATGCTAGTCTTTGTTATTGAGACACCCTAACTGTGACCAATGGCTGCTCATGAATTATACAGCAGGCCTGGACTGGGTATTGTGTTTAGCCATCCAGCCAGACAATGCCAGCGTGCCAATGATCAGCATGTACACAATGGCAAGGCCGTGCGGCTTCACCGTGGTAACAGTGACAGCAGGTTAGCATTGATGTAGCCTGGCTATAAGCCTGCCTATGCACTTCCGCTGGATTATTTTCTCCCTACAGTGGTAGTCTGGGTTTGCTTCCATTGACATGGTTGACTCTGGTAGAATCTTTACTGGGCCAATCAGCGAACAGAGTGTTCGTGACCGATGACGTCGACTTTGTGTGCTACTATTGAATTATAGTGCGTAGGCAGATTAATTGCATACCTGACCAGATATTAGCGAATGGGTAAAGGCAAATCCAATCGTTTTAAACTTCAGCAAAGTCTATGCCTCTAGGAAGCAATTTTTTCTCAATGCAGCACAGCCAGACCCTTTTTTACTAAATGAAATCTACTAGGAGGGGCTGGTTATACAATGAGTGTATGGGTAGGTGGGTACTGAACACTGCAAAGGTGGTTAAGTGACTATTCAGTGAACTTAGTAGTCGTAAACCTGATAGAAGAGCACATTGGTCTTTGTTTAGTGCAAAGAATCAATCTGTGGGCTCTTCTACTAAAAGGTTTACAACCCTTGATGAACTAAGCCAGGTTTATCACTTAACCACCATTATAGTTTACCCCCCTAGTGTGGTTAGCGTCTCTCTAATTGAGCTATAAATTGTGTGTTTATATAGCACATAGTACTGTAGAGCAATGGTATATATAGTAAAATAGTAGTTTGTGTATGTAGAATATAACATATACGTACAGTACGGGCCAAAAGTTAGGACGCACCTTCTCATTCAATGCAGTTATTCACACTTTTTTGTTAAGTACATAATTACCTCCACCAAGGAGGTTATGTTTTTGGCATAAGTTCTGGATGGATTTCGACGACATTTTCAGGATAGATCAGAGCTTGACTAACTTACAACTGATTTGTTTTTGTTTTGGTGGTGATCCGGATCACCATCTGGATCCAGGATTTTTTAAAGGATTCTTCACTATTGTAATATAGGGCCAATTTGTACATTTTTGCTCACAACTCTACAAATAACGCTCAGAATGCTCATTTACCCATAAAAACAAAAAGGCTTCAGGTGGGGATGGTATAAGGTGGAGATTTCAGCTGCCTTGGCCAGAGGTCTGCGCTCTCCAAGTGCTTTTCTAGTTCCACATGTGTTCATTCACAGTTTTTATGCTTCCAGTGAGAATCTAAAATGTAAATGGCCATGAAAATAAAGAAAAAACATATTGAATGAGAAGGTGTGTCCAAACTTTTGGCCTGTACTGTACATATTCATAATAATATACAATATATACAGAATAAAATATGTAGATGATGTGCCTATATGTATTTAGGGACGAACAGAGATATTTTTATTATTCAGAGAGAGATAATATGTGGGTAATAAGTCATGGTTTCTCGTGCCAAAATTAACAGTAAAGGGAAACTTGGGTTAGGGTTGCAAAAGATTTAGCCTTAGCCAGTGTAAGGTTGTTAGAAGCCACATATTTTAAGTATGAAAACACATGACAGTCTGCGTTTATGGCAAGCAAGGGCTTATCTCCTACAGTGTAGATTAGCCTCGTGCTGGAGTTGATGTCACCTTGTTTTGCATACTGTTTTGACTGGGGCCTTGTTTGGGTCGAGTGTGTCATGAATATTTATGGGGTGACGGAAGGACTTGAGCATGGCACGGTCATCACTGCAGTGGCACCAACAGTGTGTGTGTTTGTTTGGGTTGGTGTGTGTGTATGTGTTTGTGTGTTTGTTTGTGTGTGTGTGTGTGTGTGTGTGTTTGTGTGTGTGTGTGTGTGTGCGTGTGCGTGTGCGTGTGCGTGTGTGTGTGTGAGCAAGAGAGTGTGCACTGGTGTGCATGAAGTGTGTGATGTGATATGGCTTTCCCAAAGGTGAATTGCACTTACAGAAAGACTAGAGCAGTGTGCAAGCGATAAACCTTTGCCTTGTACTGGACACCATGTTGTGGAGCTCGGGTCTGAACCTCTCATGCCTGTAGCAGGATGACTTTCATGACCACACAATAGCTGTAAAGTACCAGTAACGGTAATACTTGAAGCTTGTATTCATATGACTCTATAACCACATACACAAAGGGTTTTAATGGCTTTATAAAGCTTAATAATGCTTATTGCTTATTACTGCATTAATGCTTAATGCTTATAACTATTTATACATGCTCATGACTGCACTTGTAGGCAGGTAAGGCTTTGTAACCTAGAATGCCCTGTCACTTGAAGTTGAAATAGGGCTTATCACAACATTATAATGGCTTAGCAGTACAGTCATGAGTATGTATAAATAGTTATGTATACTTTGTATACTTTACGTATGCATAGAACCCTTTATGAATATGTTTATAAAGTCTTATGAATACAAGCTTCATAAAAAGTGTTACCCCAATGATCTTTGCATGTATTGTGCTATAAGTCAAATAGGAAAGGCTCATGTAAGAGAAGCATACATACTGTAGATTCCAGTAAGTGATAATGGAGAGAGTGCTAATGCATCTTTGGTACAACAATTAATTTCTTATTCCTAATACTATATAGTTTGATTTGTGAGAAGTAAACCATCTCACTTTTCTTCATTCAGGCACAAATAATGTGGGTCTCACTCAATTAATACACGTCGAGTTGCACTAAATATCCATTTCATATCATGAAGACCTACTCAACGGTTGAATGTTTTGTCGTGGGAATGACTAGACCTATCAGTCTGACAGATGATACCCACCTGACTAATCTGACTTGAACTGGATGTGCTGTTAAGCTACTGAGCTTTAATAAATCGTACAGCTTGCTAATAGTGGACCTTATTCTGAGAAACCTCAAACGTTGTGTGTGTTGGGTCTCTTTTTGCTCCAACACGTGTTTAAACGCATCAGACAATCAGAAAGACTAAGATGTTTTCAGCTAGATGTAGTAGATGAACTTACTATGGGGAGACCATCCCACGCATACTGTACACAGCTGGCTCTCAGCTAGGTCTCAGCAGGACCAAAGGTGCTGGACTGTGTTTGGCCAAGAAGACCTCCTTCTTGCACGTAAGAAGACTCAGTATGAGTAGTATGAACTCCAGTACGATGTAATGGAGTACAATGTAGGGAGACATGTAGTTGAGACTAAATCGCCATATTGAAATATATTTTATATAGCCACATTATATTGGAATAACAATATTCAAATTCTGGTTTTCCTATATTTCACAAATGTTAACTTTGAAATGTCTATTGACATAGACAAATCTACGCTTACAAAAAAGACGTCTGAATTCGTTTCCAGAGTGATGTCTGGAGAAATTAACCCATGTATCAAAAATACCTTAATGTCAGCCTTACAACAAATATATTTGGTGCAAAAATAGTGGGGCTATTGTGGTCCACATCGACAGTTTTGGTCCACATCGCCCAGCCATACCAGGTGGTCCAGTTTGAATCTTCACTTACCCATGAAGCTGAAGGGCTCTCTCACATGTAATTAAACTACAAAGTGCTTAGGGCTTAGGGCTCATTCACACCAAACACTGTCCGTATTCAGCGCGTGGCCGTATTCTGTCCGTACAATATGTTTCTATGGTGATAGAATACGCTCAGAGTACGCTCAGAACACGGTTGCGGTGGGAATGGTCTCATCTGCCAACTTGCATTCTAAATGAATACGGACAGAATACGCTCAGAATACGGCCACGCGCTGAATACGCAGAGAGTTTGGTGTGAATGAGCCCTTAAAGTGCTGCCATTTTATCAATGTGTCCCCCATGCTAAGGTTGGCACCCTTACCTGCAGTATGCCAGCTGTCTGCTTTGAGTTCAGGCTTTAGCTAGAGCTTTGGTTTGCATGGTTTTTGTGTGTGCAGGCTTACACTTTTCCCCCTATTGTAAGATATTGGTGACACTCGACAACCGTTGCCGTAGTAACCGTTGCCCCCATTCCTTGGTCCCGTCCGCAGTGAGCAGCCGATGGCGTCGCCTGGCCCCGGAGTACGCCTCCACCTCGGAGGACGAGTTCGGCTCCAGCCGCAACTCCACCAAGCACGGGCGACCCCTGCGTGCTCCCCCCGCCCTGCGGAGCTCCCGCCTGGGCAGCACCAGCTCGGCGCCCCCCACCCCTGGAGCCGGAGGCCTCCTGCTCAAGCACCGCGCCCGCGAGCACGACGAGTACATCCGCGACTGGACGGCACACAGCGAGGAGATCGCCAGGTACTCATCTGCGATCGCTTGTCACACACACACACACACACACACACATATATGTACATGCACACACTCACACACAGACATACACACAGGCTCGCTAACAGTCTTGGCTGGGCCCGGGACAAGATAATCTGATGGAGCACCCCCTTCTATATTCCATAATGTCCATAATGTACGGAGGGACCAGTTCTGGGCCCCCCCTTTCCCTGAGCAATGGGACAAGAGACCCCACCCATCCGCAGCCTGCATACACACACACACACACACACACATGTACACACACACACTTCCTGTGTGTGATTGACAGTAAGGTGGCATGCCCCCTGTGGCTGAGCTGCTAGGAGCAGCCTGTCACCTCTAAAGACACAGACACACATCGCACCAGGGAGCAGACAGGACAAGACTGATAACAGTGTTTACAGGAAGAGCTTAACATCATTCTCTCTGCCTCTGCCTCTGTCTCTGTCGTTCTCTCTCTCTGTCTGTCTGTCTGTCTCTCTCTCTTTCTCTGTTTCTCTCTTTCTTTCTCTTTCTGTCACTCTGTCTCTCTGTCTGTTCCTCTTCTCTCTCTCTCTCTCTCTCTCTCTCTCTCTCTCTCTCTCTCTCTCTCTCTCTCTCTCTCTCTCTCTCTCACTCTACCGATCTGTCTTTCATGCAAACAAAGATACACAGACACACACGCACACACACAGATTCAAACGTGCCTCCCCCCTCTCCATTTTCCTCTCTTGCCTTTCCATGATCTTCCTACTCCTTCATGTCTGTGCCTCAGGTCCCACTCCTATCTTAACTGTCACCTACCCTACTCCCGTGTCTGTACCTCAGGTCCCACTCCTCTCATAACTGTCACCTACACCCCCACTGCATGTCCCACTTGACCTAGCAGTCACAGTCAGGTTGGGTAGACAGGAGTGAGGCTGTGAGAGACTCACCGCCTCTTTGCCAGATTACATACACAGTTCCAGTTCTCTTTTACCACCACAGCTGTGATAGTCATCATCCATCTTCTCTCACACCAACTGGCCAAATGTTGCTCTGGTGCTCAGAATTAAGTCCAGAAAGTGAAACTTACTGTGTATATATTGGCAGTATATAACTGTGTTGTATCTTACTATGCTGGTAACTGGAAACACTTGGGAAGTAGCACCTCCTGGTGGTGAAATCCATTCTAGCCTAGTACAAAAGAGGACTACAAATGCAGAATCCAGGTAAATGTAGTTCACAATTAGAAACATAAATGAATCTCCATAATCTGTTGTATCCTCTGTAATACCATAGGTAGTCAGTGTACAATGGGGGGTGATGGAGAATGCATTTTCACTTCAGCATGTTGCTGAATAATCCCTTTGGTTCCCATTGCCCTGGAGTATAGCCAGGTGTTATTGTTATGTAAGGATGTCCTGCCTCTTAGGCTGCAAACCTAGTTTTCCCACGGGTACCAATAAAGTAACCAGAGCCTGAACCTGTACACCCAACCCCTGCCACCGCAGATTAGATCAGGCCTCATGCAGCAAAGGAACAGAGAAACATCACACCTCTCTCTCTCTCTCTGTCTCTCTCTTCTCTCTCTCTCTCTCTCTCTCTCTCTCTCTCTCTCTCTCTCTCTCTCTCTCTCTCTCTCTCTCTCTCTCTCTCTCTCTCTCTCTCTCTCTCTCTCTCACACACACACACACAAACATACACACAGCCATACATGCCCTCTCCTCCCAAAAACATGTTAGCCTGATGATGAAAGAAATTTCTCCTGAAGTCAAAAAGTGACACGTCAGTGCTCGTGCTTGCATGCAACTGCCCCACCTTGTGGTCAAGAGTAAAACTATTTGTCAATGTGGTTCAATATTAATGACGATGCATTTTGTGAATTGAAGCTGTTGTTCTAGTGAGCTCCAGGGCTGTGCAGATATGTATTGTTTGCCTGGGTGCATTAGGCTCAGGCAGCAAGATATGTAATCTTTCCATCTGTCTAACTCTGGGGCAAACAGCAAATAAGCTAATTTTCCTAAAGCTTCCATGTTTCTTTTTAAAAGTCTACTTTACTGTATGTAATGCCAACTTCATGCTTTTGTGCTCTCAGTGACTTAGAGAACTGCTTCTTGTAGCAGCTGACTTAGAGGTACACTACAATGGTGGTTAAGTGAAGAACCTGGTTTATTTTATCTAGTGGTATTGGTAAACCTGATAGAAAAAGAGCCTGTTGCTATTTGTTTTGTTAAGAAAATTAAGCCTTGGCCTCTTACAGTTTCTGTTTTTAGTGAATGTACATGTAATATAACAACATGTAATATTATGTACTTACACTGTACATACCTAACACTAACCCTAACCCTGAGGTAGAGTGTAGGTCATATTCTTACATATTGCTACACACTTAGTTACACTATATCTAATTGATGTAGATGGGACAGCAAAATAAAGCGTAACCCAAACTTTGTTCAGATAACCCAGAGGTAATCTCTCAACCACCTCTGTAGCGTACCCCCACTGTAGAGCTGCTTGTTGTGTTGCATGTGTGGAGGCTTTCCTGCGGGAGCCCGTCTGAAGTGTAATAGGTTATTCCCCTGTGTGCGCAGGATCAGCCAGGACCTGGCCAAGGACCTGGCCATCCTGGCGCGCGAGATCCACGACGTGGCCGGCGAGATCGACTCGGTCAGCTCCTCGGGCACCGCCCCCAGCACGACCCTCAGCACCGCCGCCACCACGCCCGGCTCCGCCATCGACACGCGCGAGGAGGTGAGGACGGCACGAAGGCGGGGGGGTTTGAACACTGAATCTGAAATTTCCACTTGTTCACAGGGAATATACAGGGAATATGTTTGTGGAGGTTCTCCTTTATCCAGGTCATCGTAGTCAGAAGTGCTAAGTTGTAGGCAACTGGACAAGCTTCAAATTCAAGTTCCAGTTGCGTGCACCTTAGTACTTATGGATATATAGGTATATATATGGATATGGTATATAGATACATATATATATATATATATATATATATATATATATATATATATATATATATATATATATATATATATATATATATATATACATAAACAATATATATCTCACATCATATAACTCACATCATATATATATAAATTGTACTTTTATATATATATAAAAATTACTTACCCTGTATAGTGCACTCTGTTGGGAACAAATCACCGTACCACACCCTATATAGTACACTATACATATATATACATATAGTGAACGAGTGAACATTTCAGACCCGGAATCTGTGTTTCTGTGCTTGTTTGTGTCTGGGTTTCTTTTCTTGTTTTACACATTCTCTTTCTCTCTCTCTCTCTCTGTCTGTCTTTTTTCCTCTTGTCTTTCATCCCCTCTTCAACCCTTCAGACCAGGGGAGAAGTGGGTGGCTCTTCCATTTTCCAGGTCTCTTGTTTTCTCTCATTCTCTCTGTCTGTCAGTCCATCACATTTTCACCCCATGCATTCCTCTAAGAGTGTGTATGTGTGTGTGTGTGTGTGTGTGTCTGTGTGTGAGGCAATGGGCCCCTATCATGACAGGACATACACATACAAACACATTTACACCAGAATCAGTCAGAATCAAAGATAAATACAGCCTACAATTTTACACTCAGCAACAATAAACGGTCCTGTCAACAGAGGCAATCACTTCAAACAAAGAACCAAGCAACTACATGGCTTAGTCTCCATTTAGTCATGCTGCCAGGCTCTGTCTAATCTGAGACAATACTGCCCTACGAAGCCAAAACGCACTGACTACATCTCTCTCTCTCTTAGTCAGAATTGAGTTTAGACTGGAAATTGACTTTATAACACCTCCTTTGTCTTGTGACTAAATCTCTTGCTTTTTCCTATTAAGAAAGTAAACAAAAGCGTCATCACTGTTATACCTACAACATGTTTGACCCGACATAAAGGCATTTTTATTGACATTGAGTCCAGACTCGGTGTGTGGTATCATCTTTTATCACATCATAAGTCGTCCATCAGAAGTATCAGACCCCTCTCCTGTCCTGTGCCTGCAGCTAGTGGACCGTGTCTTCGATGAGAGTCTAAACTTCCGGAAGATTCCCCCCGTGGTGCAGACCAAAGCCCCTGAGATCAACGGCCGGCCGGTGGAGCTAAGACCCCGTGCCCCCGACAGCCTGGACCCGCAGGCAGCCCTCCGTCGCCGGACATGGAACCGGGAAGATGTAAGAACCTGTGGAACTTTGGAGAACTTTTACCAAGGATGGCAGAACAATATCTAGATCAGGAGATGCAGAAGGGATTACTAGAACGTTCAACATGCTTCTGCTTATTAATATCATATTAAAACTCTGCTCCTGTTTTTAAGATATTTTGGTGGTTACAGCTATGTATGAATTTTAAATTGAAATTTACAGCCGAAAGGATCGTGAAATAACCTATAAAGAACATGGCAGTAACCATCAGGGAAATAATGCATGCTAGAGAACTGGAGTTTGAAAAGAAACACACATGCAAAAGAATAGAAATCAATTTAAAAGAAAGTGCTAAAAGAATATTTTTCAATCTCCCTCTCTTTCTTTCCCTCTATCTCTCTTTCTCTATTTCTCTCTCTCTCCCTGTCTCCTCCCCTCCCTCTATCTCTGTCTCTTTCTCTCTCTCTCTCTCTCTCTCTCTCTGTATCTTTATCTCTCTCTCTATCTTTATCTCTCTCTCTCTCTCTTCCTCCCTCTATCTATCTTTATCTCTCTCTCTATCTTTATCTCTCTCTCTCTGTCTCTCTCTGTCTCTCCTCTCCAGGCCGTGCTGGACAGTCTGCTCTTGACCTCTGTGTCCCAGCTGTCAGGCAAGATACGCCAGTCTGTGGACAAGACTGCAGCTAAGATCAGGTACGCCCAGCATGTCAATGCGTGTTTGATTTCACACTCTGTATTTGTCCTTTTTTTATGTTACTGAATTCAAGTCAAGTCAATTTATCGTCATCCCAGAGGCCAAATACTTTTACAGGCCAGGACAACATAACACCATGGACACTAGACAGCACAAAAGACAAAGAAAACAAAAGATAAAAAAAGAAAACAACTTTTATATAGGGTTAGAAATAGATCATTAAAGACAGCATGCAAGTTGGAAAAGAAAAATGCATTAAGTGCATATTATAGTGCAAATTGCATCAAAGTGCATCGTACTGTAGTGCATTGCAGCAAAGTGTTAGTGTCTATTTGTTAAGAATTAAAAAGTACCCTTCTACAGAGATGACTAGGCTCAGGAATGCAGCAGGTGTTTGCACTGAGATGAGAATCAGATGGACATTATCAAGCTGTTTGGAGCATCTGGTGTTATTGAAGTAAATGAGTCTGGCTATTCTAAAAGGCTCTGTCCTTGATGAGGATGCCAGTGATAAGCCACTGAAGGGAAAGAGGCAGATCGATTGCAGTGTCCAGTTTGTTGTTTGCCCAGACCAGCATGTAAACACACAGTGCTGAGAGCACATTGAGAGTCTCTGTCAGGGCCCAGGGGTAATAATTTTAAAGGCACTGTGATGTAGTGACCATCACTAGAGTTGTGGGTGTGCTCTGACTGTCATCCCAACAAGCCTGGCTCTTTGGTGTTGCGGTCAGAGCCCCTGTTTAGTGACCCGGGTTCGAAGCCGGGTGGGGTGACTTCTCCTCCCCTTCGCTACAAATGGTGTCAGAAGTGGGATGGCTTGCAATGAGGTCATCGGAAGTCCAGCCACTGTGTGAGCCATATGAGGGACCCCCAGGGTAGGTTGACCCTGGTGTGAGGGACCCCAGTGATGGGTGAAGCATCAGTATGTGGGCCCCTTTAGGCAAGAGGTCCCAACACAAAATCAAAACATAAACAAAAATTGGCTGCTGTAAATGAAGTTTTAAAATGATAGTGGATATTTTGTTGGTATTGTTGTCAGTAATCGAGGTAATTTAAATGTATCTCTAGTGACATATTAGGACCATTTTATTTTATTACTTGTCATAATTATTTTACATAGAGCATCTTTAAATTCTTTCTGTTTTAGAAAAGTCCCAATGTTTATGCTTCTAAGAAAGCCATGTGTACTAACAAAGACGACCCACACATGTTGTCTAGGATATTGTTCAAGGACAAAGACAGAAACTGGGATGACATTGAGAGCAAGCTACGGGCAGAGAGCGACATTCCACTCCTCAAAACATCCAACAAGGTGAGATTCCAATCCGCCATGACACAACAGGGTGACGTCAGTGGTGGATGGTGGATGGTGGAAGGTGGGAGGGGAAGGTACTTTGGATGGAGAACAAATTACTAATTGTACTATTTTTTTTCTTGTATTTTTTAATCAGGAAATTTCATCCATCCTCTTAGAACTGAAAAGGGTGGAAAAACAGCTTCAAGGTAAGAACTGTTTCACCTCTGTATGTCGCAGTTTAAAAAAAACAAATGCTCACACCATGAACACACATACACACACACACACACACAGCCATGTATTTGGACTAATCCATGTTTGCAAGAACAGAAAGTAACAGTGATCTCAATGCAGTCACACACACAAATACGCACACAAAAACACATACACACACGCACACACACACACACACGCACACACACACACACAGAGTAAGGGCTCATTTCCACCAAACACTCTCCGTGTACAGCGCGTAGACAGCACGTGCCCGTTTTCTGTCCGTATTCATTTAGAATGCACGTTAACAGATTAGACTATTTCCACCGCACGTGTGATCTGAGCGTATTCTGTCACACATACACATATTGTACACAGTTACATGCTGTCCATGCTCAAGTCGGTGGAAATGAGGCCGAAGGTGACTTTCTCCTCTCGTCTTGGCAGTGATCAATGTGATGGTGGACCCTGACGGCACCTTGGATGCCTTAACCAGCCTCGGCCTTACCAGCCCAACGTTGTCCAAACCCAGAGTCAGCCCGAGCTCCCAGACCCCTCCGGCCCCGCTGCCCGGCCCCGGTGCCACCAAGGCCCCGCCAGGGGCCACCTCGCCTGGGGACTGCCAGAGGGAGCTGGGCCTCAGCTTCACACGCACCCTCCCAAGCGGAGAGGAGGCGGCTGCAGTCGCCAGCAAGTGAACAGAGAAGACACGTACACCGTCCACGGAGATTCCAACAGCACACGCACAGAGATGTTACCCACTCTCACACTCACAAAAACACACACACACACACACACACACACACACAGAAATATTCATGCACACACACACCATAAACATTTCTCTGTAACTGACAGAAGATATGGACAGTACGTGTATATAGATATATGTGTATACCTAATACCCAAACCACACTCCCCAAGTTAACCACTTATTCCCTGTAGCGGTTTTATAATTGTTCGCCCACTGATGAAGACTTTGCTTTAATGACGGGACCCTGCAGCTGCATCAGTACTGGTTTCACATGGCCACGGACCTCACTCTCAATCACACGCTGAGACATGAGCACAAGCAACTGTAAGTCTGTGTGTTTGAGAGGGGAAAGTGGAAGTAACCTGCTAATGCCACTGTAATTGACTAAATCAGTCACCTCAACCACAACTGCTGGTGTGATTTGACTGTGACACCAGTGTTTTTCAGCCTCTCTGTCAACTCATTTCCATTATGGGATATTTGCAGGGTTGGGGTGGGTAGGGGGTTAGAGCAGGAAAACCCTCGATTTTAGAAATTTTCACGTAATCCTTTGAATAATCTACAGGTTCACACATGTATCCACTACAACAACAAACCATGCTTTATCTTGTGCCAGAGTCCATTGTGGCTTACTTTACTAAAGGGTTTGAATTGCAGTAGTCTGGAAATGCCAGTCCTATTCACGCATCTCTGAATACTCCTCTCTCCAGCGCCGAATGATTGTAACCCATTCACTATCAATTTCTAAGAAACTGGAAAGTAATGCAGTTTAATGAAGACATTCTAGCTCGAGGTCCACTTGGTTTAGTGACTGTTGAGATGTACATGATTGATGTTGGCACATTGATGACTCGTTATCACTCTGAGATTATGCACCAGTGCCATCTAGTGGCCGATAACAAGAACCACCCTTTGGGTTCAGTTATGGACACCTTACTTCGGAACTGTACTGTATACAGCACCACATGAAACTGGGGAACTGGGAACACACGTCTCAAAACACACGTCTCTCAGATAAGATCTGACCTGTAGATTCCACATCTCAGATTAACATATTTCTCAGATTTGTTTAATTAGATATCTTTGCCTGAGGTTCAGACATTGTGGGCCTCAAGGTTTGTACTGTCTGAAGCAATACAGTGTGTGCTTTAAAGTGACTTATGCAGACACCGTGACAAGATAGGATAGTTATCACGTTATTCTGTTTTAGTTGACGGCTCAGCTACCTGCCCATTAAGTGACTTACGTTTTCTCCATGTTCCCCAGGTAACCAAAGTTCGTTCAATATGCAGCCTCCCAGCAATTGTACAAGAAATGTGATTTCAAGTGTTCTGTTTTTATAAAAAAGTCTTTCTCTCAATTATACAACAAAGTGCTTTAGAATCGTTTTGATCTGACTTGTCTTTTAGCATTTTCAAGCTCAATCTTGTAACTGTTATTCAACAAGAAATATAACACAACTTTTGTCTCTTGACACAGTATACATTTTATACTGTTTTGAACTGTTCTGGATGTGTAATGGAACAACACAGTAGATGTTGCTTGTGAGTACTGACCAATTCTGAATGAAAACACAGTAGCATTTCTTATGACCTGCCTTACTTTTGTTTAAAACTTTTAAAAAAGAAAGTTTCAACCCTGCTGTCCTTAATATTCTCTAGTAAGATATAGAACAGAATGTGCTGTTTGTTTGTTGTTTGTTTTGGTTTAGCACAGTGAGAGTCCATTTGTTATTTGTGAAATGCCCTCGTACCACTGTATCCCATGACTATCACTGCTTAGTTGAGGTAACGCTGAAGTTGCCTATCTCCATGTGAAAAACGACTGCGTTCGGCAGCAACTGTCACAGTAAGTGTCTATGAGGAATGTAGCCTTAAAAGCTGCTGCAAGTGAAGCTTCTGTAAACAGTAGCCCCTATGAGAATGCCGTCTCCATCCTTCAAAATGTCAGAGATTTGGAAAAAAAAATTGTGTAAAGACAAAATAACTGACTGGAACGACCACATTTTTTTAAGAAACTGCATTGACTGTAACAGACATGGTTTGCAGAACCTTCATTTTCTGGAGAAATTGATTTTGTGATCTATGTCTGAATGCGAGCTTATTAGTCACTTACAGCAGCTTCACTTCAATTATGCCTGCTTATAGGCCACATATACTACCAACTGTAGACTTGACAAGAATATCAGTATGTATCAAGGTTCGTCATGTCATCATTCAATAACTGTCAATTCATAAATGTCATTGTTTTTATTAACCACTGTTTTGTAAATGTATAGTGTAACAGATTTGTTCAGAAAATGAAATTCACGCTAACGGTGAATGAAACAGACTGTGTCGTGCCCTCTAATGCCTCTGTGACTTGACCAGTGCTCTGCCATTCTGCTTTGCCATGGGTTCAGACTGCTCCTCTAATGCCACGCCTGGTGTACCTATCTGCCCTTCCATGACATTGTTTTTGTTTGTTTTTTTTTTTTGTTTTTTTAAACTGCTGCTCTTTGCCAGCGGGCGTGTGTATAGCTGAGCTGCTGCTCTTTGCCAGCGGGCGTGTGTGTAGCTGAGCTGCTGCCCTCTAAGCTCGCCATGTAAAGGTGTGTGTATCAGCAAGCATGTGTGAGCGTGGAACCTCACGCCTAAACAGTAGTAGTAGAATAAATGTCAGCGTCTGAGCTCTTACTTAACCTGAGTGTATCATGCTACCAAGTGCCCAGGGTCAAAATAAAGAGCCTTTTTTTCTTGTTGTTGTTTATTATTATTTGATTGTTTGTTTTTTGCTATTGGTTTGTAGTGTTCCCTCTTAAGAAAAGGTCCGGGAGCAGGATGTGTCACATCCAAGGCTGATATTTGTGCAGGAAAAAAGCTCTACTATGTTAAATGTAATGTCCCTTGGGCATACATGTATAAAGTAGGAGATCTTTGGACTCCTTTTGATGATTCTTCTCCCTTATGGAGAAGAAAGTTCTTTCTTAAAAAAATGTTTTGTGACAAGCAACCAGGGGATCTTGTATGCTTATGGTCTCGGTACACCTGTTAGTTTTCATTTTTCTTTTAGTTTTGTTTTTGTAACTGATGCATACATGTTTATCAATGTTTTACTTTTTTTAAAGAGGAATTTTATTTATTTTTTTGTTATTTTTTCTTGTATCATATGATTAAAGTTCATGTACCGTCGTTATTTTGTTAACTGCATCTTTTACTTATTCTCAATAAAATTGGAAACATTTCAGGATTTACTGTGAGTTCTTGCTGACCACACTATGCTGATTTTTATATGAATTAAGTTAATATTTTTAAAGGAGAATCTGATTGGCTAGATGGGAACACCAGTCTGCTATTCTCATAAGGCCGTAAGTTGTATCCTACTGCTGTTGCAAGAAAACATTCAGGATATCTATTTAGAGGGATGATGATCAATTGCATGCTTCCACAGCAGGGAGAAAACTAATCCAAATATAAGAGGCCTGTATAAGGCAATAATACAATATTGTCTGAAGTTGGTCAAACTCTGTAATGACCGTATGCTATGCACAGACTTCATATCCCACAAGTGCCTGAGGGGCTACGTCATATCCACGCGACGTTTCCCATCGCAACGGTAA
This sequence comes from Coilia nasus, assembly GCA_027475355.1. Lineage (NCBI taxonomy): Eukaryota > Metazoa > Chordata > Actinopteri > Clupeiformes > Engraulidae > Coilia > Coilia nasus. The sequence goes on along the minus strand of CM050204.1, from coordinate 13,021,565 downwards.
TCATCTACAGACTGTAAACGCCAGTGTTGGCGATAGCAAGTTTAAACATCACTTGACAAAACAAGAAATATCTTGGTCTGTATGACGAATGCCTAAAATAAGGTGAGTTCCCTTCGCGACAGTATGTCATTTACATACGTGAGTTAATGTATTTTCTAGTATCCCGTCAAGAAAAGCTAATGTCAGGGAAACGTAAGTCATGCCAGTTAGCCATAATATATAAAGCTTTATAACAGACACAGGTCCATATAATACACCATACAGTATACATAGTATAAAGGGATAAAAAAGACTATACAAAAATACAGAAATTTGCATATTATAAGATATACAAGCCATTGCATCAATGCCTAGAAGTGAATAGCAGCTTTTCAGCGGACTGGTTGACTAGGGCTTCAGTTATATGATTGTCCAGCTCTGACCAGGCGACTCATAAAACTAAACATCAGCTGTCTTAAGAGTGCCTCACAAGTTGGCACTATAGTTGACACAGGCAATTGACTGGCACCATGGGGACACCAAGCAGCAACCTCATTGCATCAGTATTGTATGCTAACTTGAACCTCTGCATACTCACAGTTGCTATATATAACGGTGTGATGTAGGTTCTGAACAGGGAACACTCCATAGGGTCAGAGCACATAGAAAACCTCCTTATAAGCGCTTTAGCTTGAGAATCATTTTTCCAGCGCTGTCGATAGAAGTCTTTGTCATCTGTCCAGTCATCAGATATAACATGACCTATGTATTTAATTTCCTCACATACAGCAAGAGGGCTGTATGACAAATAAAATGTGGGAAAAGCTGATTTAATGTAACCAACGTTTCTAACTATCATGTAGTGTAAATGTCAATATAACTGTCAGACTCAGTAACTTAGTAATGGAGGGTGTAACATTAGGTTGCCATGTTGTCACCTACTTTAGCAGGTATTGGCTAGCGTAAGTTGCCTAGTTTTATGCCATTAAAGTTGTGCTATATGTCAATACAGCACTGACACATTATGGGACCTGGCGGCGTCAGAGGTCCACAGCAGAGAAAACGGTGGTGGTGATGAGGACACTGACCATGACCAATCACTACACGAAAGAACCGTGATCTTTCTTGGAAGCAAGTCAGGGGTAAATTTACATTGGGCTGGCATGCCTTTGTAATTGCAGTGTTGAAAAATGACTACCACTCCTCATAGTGGTAGTCCATAATATAATGAATTTGGTTTTGCATTTACAATTATAGGGCAAAACTACGATTTTGCTCCGATGCCTTGACAGGTAGGCATCCTTCTCTCCCAGTACTTATCAAACTGTTTTTCACAAATTACCAAAAACGTACCATCTCATTCATTCTACCCACAGAGATGAACAACCTAAGCCTACCCTCGCTTTAGAATACACATTTGGGAGGAGAGCCCGGGGACACAACACGGTAATACATGCGTTGTTTTAGGTCTTAATATAGGGCTTGTTTGAAATGACATGTTGGCTGAGTGGCTGGTTTTAAAGCAATGCATTCTGGACTTGAAATAGTGACCTTTTTAGACAGTCTCATCCGAACTTCACTGTACCACCAGAATGCATTGCTTCAAGCCAACCACTCAGCCAGCCGGTCGTTTCAAACAAGCCCATTCACTCACTTTTCTTAGGCCACCTTACTCACCTGTATTTTCAGCACATCTGCAAACTGTTGTTGTCTTTTTTCCTCATCTCAGCCCAAAGACATTGCTCATCTTTGGGAGCTTGGAGGAGGAACGTCACTCTCAGACCTTGCTCAGATCCCCATCAATTCACAAAATGTCAGGTGTGTATCCAGAGGAGACCTGATAGGGTCAACCCATATTACTTTAACTGTGATCTTTGTCTTATTTAATGATTTTCTATATGAGTAGATTAGTAGTGCAGCCGTTTCACAGTACTCTAGAAAGGACGACATGAGTGTGTGTCAGCTTGTGTATGTGTGTGTGTGTGTGTGTGTGTGTGTGTGTGTGTGTGTGTGTGCCCATCACCTTTTTGTAGCAGTGACTGTAGTGGACACTACTAACCAGCAGGGGGCACTGGATTCTGAGGTTATGTGATCACCTTCCTTCTGCCTGTCTGGTAGGGCGTTTGCTATGGTGCTGGTCCTGGACCTGTCTAAGCCCAATGCCCTGTGGGCGACCCAGGACAGGCTGCTCCAGGCTGCCAGAGCCCAGGTGGAGAAGGTCTGCTCTCCACCTCAGAGAGGTGGTGACTCCCGGTCGGGCAAACAACACGGCCCCATCAAAACCCCCTATGTCCTCCCAAAAGATTATCCTGTGAGTTGGTCTATCAGATTGACTAAACTTAATAGTTCTAGTGTTGTTGATATTGTTGTCTGTAAGAAAGGTGCAGCTGTGCTATACACTGTTTGCATTTTACTGTTTTTTCTTGGACGTAGACGTTATCAAGGGCTCATCCCATTTGTTAAATCAATATCATAACCACTAAATCATGGCTGTGTAACTTTGTCAAGTCAGTGGCATTACCTTACACTATTTACAAGTGTTACTGTTAGTGCTTGTACATACCGTAATTCCTCAAATTATGACCGGACTGAATTAATAATGGGACCTGCCGCCTGGTATAATGGCTGGGTGCGTGGCCACAATTTAAGAAATTGAGGTACCTGAAAAAGAAGTTATTGATTAAACAGTAGGATCAATTAGAGTTTACCTGGGCAGCCATTACAAAAAAATGGCATGCTCTGGTCAGTTACTTACTCTGCCCTTCAAAGCCAAAAGGCAGTCAAAAATATATTGTCAAATTCAGTTTAGACTGGAGAATGACTTAATATTACCTCTTTTGTATTGTGACTAAATCTCTTGCTTATTCCTATTAAGAAAATATATAAATGCATCACTATTTTTATACCTGCAACATGTTTGACTGGGCAGTATGACAACTTCAAAGGCATTTTTCTCAGTTTCAATGTTCACGCAGTTACTGCACTTTGCTTTTGTAGGACAGCACTGTGTGAAATAGATAACTGAACAAACATGATGTGATTGAATGTGGAGGTAGTTACATATATACAATTGCATAGAAGAACACATACAAACCCCACTGTACATCCTCCTCCACCAGGACAGAGAACTCATCAGCCCATTTCCTGTCCCCCTGCTTCTTATCGGCAGCAAGTTTGACATCTTCCAGGTAATCAGCCAACCGCAAACCGTCTCTTCTGCTCCAGTAGTGTTATTAAAGGAAACAAATACTACCAATTTCCAAATAGTAAAGCAGACAGTGAAAAATGAAAATGTGTACAACCATGAGGAGTATATGCACAACTGCTAGTCTGTTTTTGTCATCTCTCGTGCTTAAAATTGAAATGATAATTTAACTATCATTAACTAAAATCTAGCATAATAAATCACCCATAAAGCATTATCCTTAGTGGCCCCCACCCCACCCCATCGTTTATGTTAATACACCTGTGTTCACATGTGCTGGGCTTTCAAGGACTTTGAGTCGGAGAAGAGGAAGGTGATCTGTAAGACCCTGCGCTTCTTGGCTCACTACTATGGAGCGTCACTCATCGTAAGACCTGCATGTCCCTAACACACGGCACAATAAAGCAGTCTAGTGCTGTGATCTGTCAGCTTTGATCTGTTAAGATGAAGGTCAGGGAGGAGATATACTTTTCTTAAGTGTGCCAGGTCAAACAGATACTTCAGGTCATTTGTACCATCAGCTGTTGGTTTCCTTTACAGGCTTTAAGTCATCTGTTATTCTGTGCATATACACTGTATATTACACTTAGCTGACGCTCTTATCCAGAGCAACTTACAGTTATTTAGGTACAGGGTTTCAGTTACAGTCCCTGGAGCAACGTGGGGTTAGGTATATGGTGATATATGCTTAGATATATGCTTAGATATATGGTATATGCTGTCTATACGTAGTTTTGTTATTAAGCCTTTTCTAATGTGTATTTATGTCCATATTTATTTTCTGTGTTAAAACATTAGGCCTCTGTGTGCTGTGTTGGTTTTTTTGTTTTTTTTGCTCTGAATCAAGCTGCCCCTAGGTGACTTTAAAGATATTCCAATCCACTCCAATCCCCCAAAGGCCACAGGCCAACACCGTATGATAACTAGCCCAGTAGACTCCCACAGGCCATTTTAGCCATCTATGTGCATAAGCCTGGAGTAAATGTGCAGCTTTGCATTTGTTTGTTACTTCACAAAAACCTAGGGAGTCAGAAAACAGGTTTTATGATTTCGATTAATCTGTCTCTCTTGTTCTGTTCATCCCCAGTTTACCAGCAGTAAGTCCGAGGGGACCATGTCCAAAACCAAGAGCTTTGTCAGTCACCTAGCGTTTGGCACAGACAGAGGGTACGTCGGGTGAAGTTTTTTGTGTAACCTCAGGCTGCTGTGATTCTGTATGTTACCTTCGCCAGCGGAGGTTATGTAATCATCAGCATTTGTTTGTTTGTCAGTAAGCAACATAACTCAAAAAGTTATGAATGGATTTTGATTACATTTCCATGGTAGGACAAAAACTTAAAAGTGATTAGATTTTGGTGGTGATCTGAGCTGCCCTGGTGGAGGTCAGCGCTCTCTGAGTGCTTTTGTAGTTTATTTATTTTTTGTTTTTTTTGTTTCCCTAGGAAATCTATGTCCACTGACCCCAGCAAGCCTCTGGTTGTCCCTGCTGGCATGGACTCCTTAAGTCAGATTGGTGAGCTGCCCTTATCTCTTTGCCTTTGCTTCATGACCAGTTCACTGCCATCTAGGTGAAGGTTGTAGTCAAGGTCAAGTGTGTTGGTACAGGAAAGAATTAGTATTTGTGACCTTTTTAGGTTAGTGCACAAGACTGTCATGATGTGCTGTTAAACTTGGCAGTTTTAAACTGACTTGGCTTTTAATCTGGTTACAGGGTCTCCCCCGACGACAGACATAGACATTGGAAGTCTTCATGCCAGAAATCCACTAGATCTGTGGAAGAAGGTTTTTGAAAGAGTGTTCCCTCCAGAGGTAGGGAGGCAGACAGACAGACAGACAGACACACACACACACACACACACACACACACTCACACACACTGTACACATACACAAGTTACACAAACAATCTCACCCATCTCATGTTGAGTCATGTTTATAGAAGCATAGTACTGCAGCACACTTGCAAGTACACATGCTCACATCCTTGAAGCACCCTAGCCCTTAAACACACACACAAACACACACTCATATGTAATGTCATCCTCCTAGAGTACTGCGGAACGGAAACAGCTGAAGGATCCGGCCAAAGACCCTCAGTACAGTGAGCCCCTTATTGATTCCATGCGGGCCCAGAAGGACCAGGTACTGACCCAACCCACAAACTCATTTCGGGCCCACAGAACCCCCTCAACACCCCTAATGTTTTATTTAGAGATACAGTATGCAATATATACATAATCATATATATATGATGATTAATTTAGAAGTTATTACACAAATGGTGTCATGGTTTTGAGATAAGAAGACATTGGATTATAAGAATACCTGGTGGACTGCAGCACTATAAAAACAAACTAGATTTGAAAGTATGTTGATTTCAGATGGCTGGCAAAGTAATGACTGATTTTTAACCCTAGAATACCCATGTTAAGAAAAAGAAAAAGGAATGTTCACTGCCTCGAATTTGCCTTAAGTCATGATTATGGTCACTTTCACATGTAGCAGTGTCAAGGGAAGCGCACACATCCAACAATTAGTTGTCAGGTGCCAGATTAAACATATGTGGCAAACAAAGAAAAAGTACCTTCACCACCTGACCAAAAACCAACTCGGTGGAAATGTACAGAAAAAAACAGGATCAGAATCAGTGTGCAGAGATTCTCTTTTTTGGTTGCCACATTCACATATCACTCATACAACAATAGTATAAGACTTCTATGTTTTCTGCTGTATAAGTCATAGAAATTACATAAGTTTCCATTTTTAATGGAATTTATTAAGGATTGTGTATGTGGTTTACAGTCAAATATTTTACCTGCAAGTTTCAGATTCAATGTATAGAAATTTAGCAGAATTCATCTATGTCTTTTTCATGTGGGTATATACTGGCAGCAAATGTCCTTTAGTAACCCTCTTTAGTTTTGCCCTTGTCAACCCTGACAACCAGACACGCTCCCAATCAGCTTCCAAACACTGCTAACGAACAGCAATAACCATTTCTCCATTACAGTTAGATAAACCTATAAACCTTCGCTTCTACTTGCCTGTCTTGCTGCCTGCCTGCCTGCTTGCAAGCTCCAGCTTAAACTACAGTAACCCTTCTCACCTGACTCAAGGGCCTTGGCCGCCAATCATGTGACATGTGCTCACAGCCAATCACGTACTGGATTGCTGACGTGGCCGCGTTGGCATGAGCGATTGTAAATACTGTACCGTGACAAGGGTCCTGTCTGAGTGACCTGCAGTAACCCCGTCGTCGCTCACTGTCAGCAGCCCTGGGTGGTGATGAGAGGCTGCCAGAGCTGTGTCTGCTCCGCTCTGTTTACTGTGTCTGTGACATGCACAGCGCATTGTGAGTGGTGACCAGAGTTGCGGTAATGGCAAATGCTGGGCTCCTCTGGCTGCTGTACTGGTAGACTGGCTGGCTGGCTGTATGCATGTAGGCGCCGTTTAGACGTGGATTTGCTGACTATGGACCAGATTCAGACTGAATCTGTTTTACAGTCAGCCTCAGTCAGAATGATTTTTCTCTTAACCCTCAATGCATTTCAGTGCTCCGATTTTGACATTTTTAAATGTAAATCTAGTAAAGATATTTATTGCAATATGTCACATAAGATTTTATATACAACATCCAGTGTATTGAGGAGTTCATGCGCAAATACCACTAGGGAAGTGGTTGATACTTTTGTCTTTTGGCGTCACAGTGGTAGCATTAGAATCCCATGCCACATAGAGGATTAACATTTACAGAAACACATCCCAGAATTCGCTCCCTTTCTTTTCACTGTCAAGCGTGTACTGTCTTGTCAACACCAGATGAAGGCCAACATCCAAGGCCAAGGTGAAGTTCTGAAGATGTTGTGTAAATGTTTCTTGCTGTTGTTTTGTCTTCTCGAAGGAGCTGGACCAGTACAAGAGGGATGCGGCAAAGTCATGGAAAGGCCTGGAGCTGGAGTCCTAGGAAACTTTAGTATATGAAGTTGATAATAAGGATATAATGGAGTGTGAAACAGAAGTAGCAGTGCGCAACCACAAAGCAAATCCAAAAGTGGAGAAGAAGGAAGAGGACTCTTTTCATGCCGGCACCCAATTAGGCCTCCAGTTAGAAACCCCGCGTTAGCAACCTGTGCTTACCCAGTACCTGCAGCAAAGAGACACAAGCACACAAGCAGATGTACACTAAAGGCCAGGTTAAACTGTAGCCTAACTACACCCAGAACAGAGACACATACACACATCTTTCCTGGACAAACAGATATTCACTGTCATATAATGTTTTACATGATTTATTAATATTTTTGTATACTATTTCATTCATTTTTGTCCTTTATGTTTATGTACTGTATATACAATAAATTACATTTATAAACACTTTGCTGTGTGCATTGCCAAACTTTACAAGTAAAAACATGTAACTTGTAAAACAATCCTTGACAATATAAAAAAAAAGAAACAAAAACACAATGTATAGTGCTTTGAATTAAGCTATATTGGTGTCATGCTACAATTTGACCATTTGAACACAGAAGTGCCCTTTCTTTAACTTCTAAAAAAAAAACACTGACAAAATGGGATTTTTCAGCACAAATGGGTATTGTTTGGAGGGAAACTACACTACATGGATCTATGCCACTTCTGGAAGATATTGGAGGAATGAAGACAACCTATGTGGCACAAGGGCTGAGAATACCCTACTGTTGCTCAGTTCATTTTGGTCCTCCAGAATGTGTGTAGTGGAAAAGAAGAGTATCGCGCAGAAATCTGAAAAATGACATATATGTACCTCCGTAAAGGTGTATGTTCGTCAAGCAATTCTTCATAAAAACAATTGCCTGGGCATACAAAGTCGTCATTTTGGGCCCCTGAGATGAGAGATTATACCCCCCGTGTGTGTGTGTGTGTGTGTGTGCGCGAGTGAGTGAGTGAGTGAGTGTATGCATGTGTTGCCTCAGCGGCGGATGATGCGGTCCCGGAGCTTAAAGGTGATGACTCCGAGCAGGACCAGCGCAGGCAGGAAGGCATAGAGGAGCAGGAAGTCCAGGGTGTAGCGGGACAGGGCCCCACTGTAGCCCTGATCGATCACCTGATCCCCTTGCGTTATCGCACACGCCCCTGGCAGCAAAGATGTGTCACCTGCAGGTTTAAAGTGTGACAGGTTCATTTGTGGTTAATATTAGGCCAATTAAGCCACACAGACCTTTGTTCCCCAAGAAGAGAATCGATATGGCTCCACGTGTGAAACCAATAAAGCGAAATCTTTTATTTCCATTAAAACCCATCCAACACAGTAAATAATATTCCTCATAGAAAAGTGTTTTCATGATGATATATAACAATCTGTTACATATCATATCCCTGATTATGTACTTCATTATTAATTACTGTTGTGATCAGCTGCTCATGTGACCCTAACACAGAGCATTACTGTGGTGCAGTAAAAAACAGGCAATGATAAATTCTGTCCCAATTATAACATCAATGTTTAGGTGATGTACACACATTACAGTAAGAAAGAAAAGTAAAGAATTGACTGTAAAGCTTGCATCTTCAGAGAGGATGCTACTATGACCAAACAAACACTGGGCAGTAAAGACTCTAGTGACCGAAAGTAACCCCAAACAGACTGGTAGCGTCTTAGGTTTGGTTACTGAATAACTTGGAGGTTCTGTAAAGCATCGGTAAGATGAAAGACCCTTGGATCTTGGAAGAGGGGGTGGGGTGACAAGGAATAAAATATGTGTCAACAATCAAATAAATGCACAATGTGTGTGTGTGTGTGTGTGTGTGTGTGTGTGTGTGTGTGTGTGTGTGTGTGTGTGTGTGTGTGTGTTGGGAGAGGGCATCTTACTACAGGTGAAGTTGAGCTTGTGGAACTCAGTGACGATGAGCAGCTCACAGCCGTACTTCTGAAAGGTCAGATAGCTCAGCCACTGAAACACCACTGGCATCTCCTGGAAGCTCCTACACACACACACACACACACACACACACACACACACACACACACACACACACACACACACACACACACACACACACACACACACACACACACACGGTTATTTAATGTCCTTCAATCAGAAGACTGTAACTTCATGAAATAAAAACAGGGCATTTAGCCCACCACCTGCTAAATTAAAGATTTAGCTACGTTTCATACATTTCAAGCTTGCCTCTGGTGATATTAATGATGGTTAACAAAAGTTGTGGGTGACCAATATATTTCTTCAGGGACGATGACTGGTCAGTAAGACAGTTCAGGAGGTGGGCATTTTAGCCATGTGGATCAGAAATCTTCATTTAAAATTAACATTACCTTTCTAATCTGGGGTCTAAAATGTCCGCTGATGTGCATCTTGTTAATTACTGAAAAGGCATGTAAATAATGTGAAATAGCTTGAATCGAAGATGCAATACCCCACACATCTACTAAAGACTGGCAGAGCCGTGTGTGAGGTATTGCAACTTGTTTTTTTTAGAATCTGTTAGTTGATTACATTGACATTTATGGAATTAGCTGACAAAGATGGCGTTGCCCAGAACCCGCAATTTAGGCTTCATAACAGAGGATTTTGTCCAGTTCTCTTTCATACGGTCTATGGTTTTCACGCCGAGCTGTGCTAGATGGCACGCCTTCCGTGAGCTTTTACATTACATTATTACATTACACTTAGCTGACGCTCTTATCCAGAGCAACTTAGAGATATTTACAGGGTTTTAGTTACAGTCCCTGGAGCAGTGTGGGTTTTAGATGCCTTGCTCAAGGGCATGCCTACCATGGGTAGGGCGGGATTCGAACCGGCAACCTTCCGATTGCAAGACCAACTCCCTGACCACCAGACCACAGCTGCCCACTGAGCTGACCTGAGGAAGCCGGAGCCCACGAGGATGCCGGCGATGTTGAGCAGGGCCACCCCGCTGTTGACCATGTTGGGGTCCTGCACCACGCCCAGCAGCACCAGCGTCAGCAGCTCCCCGGTGATGTGGGGCACCATGATGACCGCCGAGAAGCACAGGAACCTGTTGGGCTCAGGGTTCATGCCCACCGTCCTGAGGAACACACACAGGACATAGACACTGTCAGCACAGATGTGCACACACACACATACTGTACAATACACACACATACACATAAGAACACACACACATACAGTAAACACACAGACACACACCATATACATGGCACATGCATGATACTAGCCATATTTTTCTCTATTTACTGTTTCTGTGATTTTACATACATATAGTGTGTGTGTATGTGTGTGTGCACATACACACGCACGCACATGCACACACATACACACACACATACAGAGTAAGATGACTCTCCTCTTTTGTCTTGCCAGTGATCAATGTGATGGTGGACTGTGACAGCACCTTGGACCAGCCTCACACACACACACACACACCCCCTTTTAACCAGCCTCACACACACACACAAACAGACACACACACACACACACACACACACACACACACACACACACACCTTATAACCAGCCTCACACACACACAAACAGACACACACAAACAGACGCGCACACACAAACAAACACACACACACACACACACACACACACACACACACAATTGCACACACCTGCTTCCTGAATAGAGACAGGAAGACAAAAGTAACATAATGAAGATGGATATTTTTATAGTACTTCCGGACAACAACACCATTCACATAGTTCCCCTGCACTCTTGAAAACAACAAATACTAAAAGTGTACAATGAAATAAGCACAACAAACACTGATGAACTACACACCAGTAGAGGAATGAGGTGAAGATGAAGACACTGATGATGCTGAAGGGCAGGATATGGAGGATGTAGGCCAGAAACAACTGCCACTTATGGTAGAGACCATCCTTACTCTCCTGATCAGATATAGCCCTGAGTGAAGGAACTACACAAACAAACACACACACACTCACACACACACACACACACACACACACACATACACACGCATGCATGCATGCATGCATACACAAAGGGAAAGGGAAAACAAAAACATCAGCAACATCGACAAACAAAAGAAATGCTGTAAACTGCCTGTTACATGTCGTATGTCTGGCCTAGTGGCTTTAAGATCTTCCAAATCATACCACTATGGGCTTTTCTAAAGGAAGTTTGGGTGATGAATTGAAATGATCAGTTTTGTTGACCTGGATTTAGGACCAAACACACAAAGTCAAATGTTCCAGGAGAGTTGTCCTGACAACCCCATAAACATCTTTGCGTTTATTCAGGGCAGCTCACTCAGATTTATGACTGTCTTCTAGGAATCAGTTTAGTTTAATGATTTTTATTTAGCCGTTAAAAATCTAGCCTTGTAGCTTACTGTATCTCTGCTCAGCGTCCAGAAAGCGCTAATAAACAAAGGGCACCAAGGATACATATCCATGGCCTTGACCTTGAGAGATGCTGTGCCTAGAAAAGTAACAACTGTATTTGACATATACACATCCCTGCGAATTCCTCACATTAACATTAGACATGCAGCTGTTTTTTACACTGGATTTGGCAAACCAGACATGGCAATGGAATTTAATAGCTAAAGTACTGAGTGAGGGAGTGAACCTTTTTCAAGCTAAGTGATGCTCTCCCACGCATATCCTGATACACACACACACACACACACACACACACTTAAGCAAAAACGAACCCACACATACACACACCTTTTGGAGTACAGGTGAGCCTGGCTGGAGTCAGTGCAACTAAGTAGCCTATGTCTTTAAGGCTCTCTTATCCACTATCCTCTCTTATCGTGTCCCGCAGATAGCAAAGACAAGGGGACGATAACAACAGAGAAAAGAGATTTTCAGTCAGTGACCTCTCACCCAGAAAAGAGTGACATGTTTTTTTTTTACAAGGACAGAACAGCCCAATCACGAATCCAAGCTCTACTTGTGAAATCTGTGACGTTAGGCCAACTCTGCAGGCTACATAACTTGCTGACCTAACACATGCAGTCTCAGCAATTGGAGGCTGCTAAAATGGACGTCTTCTGTCATTGTATCATTTGTTTTTTTAAAGGGTTGGGTGCATAATTGGGTGCATAATCTACAAAGGTTATAAACCCATGAACTGCATAAACATCAGTCAGTACAAAGCCCAAAACTACCAGCATTTAATTACAGGGTAAAATTGTTAAAACTTTACACACAACATCAATGTTGTGCCATATGTTAGCATTACACTGATACTGTTAAGTGAAGCAAGCAGTATAAGTGAAGCTGTATGACTGCAAGCAGCCAGTAAACGTTTGTTAAGTTGAATGTGGTTTCATTGCCTATTAGTGTAAGAGTACAAAGCCAACCCAGGAAGTGTACTCACACAGGGCCACGGCGTTGAGCATGCCGGTGTAGGGGGAGGCCCCTATGGCCTGGTAGATGATCCCAATGCGGTCCTGGACCGCCCCCTTGGTCACGTCATTGTCCAGACGCGTGACAAAAAACGCTATAAACAGCCCGTAGATGAGGTTCTGCGAGAGGCGCATCAGAACCCCCATTCGGTCCCGCGAGAGGTTCTTCATGGTTCTCCTGTGGGGAGGAGAGGTGCTTGTTCACTGATTAATACAGTCATCCAATCATTCGTTCACCTGATAAATGGTTCCTCCGAAAAGATCTTTAAGATGACTTACTCATTAATTTTTTCCTTCATTCATTTGTTCATTCATGAATCCAATCAATCCATTCACTTATGTATGAAATCATTTAATAAAAAATAAATTCATAGTGTCAGTGACACACATACAATAAGGAACCAAGAGAAAGAAGCAGGAAGTTCAATAACCCATTCCAGCAATCTATTCATTCTTCTATTCATTCTATTCTATTCCATTCATCTATTCTTTTATCCATCCAGTTATTCACATTGTGGAAAAGAGAAAGAGAGAGAGAGAGAGATAGCCACACACAGGCAGACAGACAGACACTCTTTACTGATAGAGTGTTTTTGGGTTTGTACCTGAACAGCACCCCTAGTTTGGACATGCCACTGGGTGACTCTTTGCTCTTGAAGGGGATGCTGTGTTTGTCCTGCCTTTGACACGCCCACTGGGTCTGTTCCAGCATGCTCTGGTAGATCTCTGAGCTCTGATAGGCCGATGTGATCTCATGCATGCGAGCGGAGGTGGCCGCCTCTCTCTCACTGCAGCGGGTGTCCACTGACGTTAGGTCCACTATCAAACAAAGGGAACTATGGGTAAAAAAGTTTTCTTGCTCTCTTATTCTGGCTGATTGTTTAAAGCAACAATAAGTAGCTTTCATCTTTGGTCACCCTACAGGTTGGAAACAGAATTGTCTCTCATTCGAACTACAGAGAGAAGGCCCGCTCCTCCAAACTTACTTAGTGCGGTTACAGCCCATGGAGGGCAAAGCAGGTAGAAGTGCATTTTAGCCAGTTACAAGTTGATGAACTGCTGAAACTATTTTGGAAACATTATTTTAAGGTAAAAAATTACTGTTGCTTCAATACCCAGTAAAGTGAAAATCGCAATGGTTTCGTAACGTGTCAAATATATCAGAAAATGGTTTCTTGAAAAGACGTCAGTTATACTGTGGTGTGGACTACGCAGTTGAAAAGCTTTTCATCACTGTTCGCAGTTGGTGTAAGAAGGGGGGAACTACAACACATCCTGCTTACATCATGAGGTTATGTTGGGTGCAGCCAATAGCACCACTTATAGTATAGCACCACTTGTGGAGCCTCAATGCCTACAGTGCCTGAGCACAGAAATTACTAGCCAATATTTTCATCACTTTGAAAGCTAGCTTTACCTTGTAGTAACGTTTATATTGCCTCAAAATTGCTGAGGTGATAAGACATAGCTCTCTCTTTGGCACGAAGAACTAAGAGAAAATATTACTGGATATTTAACGTAGGAAAACACCAATTACACACATTACCTGGAATACATTACAAGAAGAAATATTGCATTCACACTGAGATCACACTTGGTCTTAATTCCTGGTATCCAAAGTAACAAAAGGGCTCTGACTGAAGTGTAAAAGCAAAGTGTGTGTTTGTCAGGGCACACAGACTCAGGAAACAGGTAATTAGGAGTAAATCAGGTTGTTTAATTTGAAAACGTGAACTGAGGCTGAACAAATGAGACAAAACTAAAGTCAACGCTCAGAAGATCAGAAGAGGAGTATAATCGTAATCCAACGGAAAGGTTCCAGTCTCTCAGGAGAAAAACGTTGAACAGAAAAAGTCCAACTGAGAGAAAAAACAAACTTACAACAAGAGTTCTACGACCTGGTACTAGAGGCAATGATCACACAGCGCAGGAGAAACAAGGAGTCCATGTGTTGGAGTAAGCGTCTCCGTTGAAGAGGCCAGACAGAGAGTGCTGGGTGAGAGGGGTTTTTAAAGGGAGCAGGAGATGAGCTGCAGGTGCTGGTGAGTGGCAGACAGGTGATTGGATGATTGAGGAATTGGATTGGATGATGGGGGAAATCAGTAGACCGGGGAGTTTGAGTAGGAGATTGTAGAGCCAGAGTGAGCAGGGGGAGTGACTGGCCGTGCAACAGGTGGGAGCGTGACAGTGTTAAACTTCATCTGAACATCCCTCGATACCAAGAGTCCACATCACAGGCCACATAAGAGCAACATATAGTACAAAGGGCAGCACCTACCGTAGATATCGAAGGGGTTGCAGTACTCCGGGCATTCATAGCCGAGTCCACTGAAGAAGTCCACCATCTGCCCTGGCTCCCCACAGAAGACCAGCTCACCCAGACTCATGATTGCGATCCTGCTGAACACCTGCATCAACATACATATGACCTTAGTCAGTCCTACTGATGACCTAGACCAGCTCGTATATATTTTTAGTCCTTCTTACTGAATACCTACACCAGCTAACATATAGTCTTAGTCAATCCTACTGAAGACCTACATCAACTCACATACAGTACACTCAGTCACAGTGTGACAATATTGCCAAAACAGACCAACATGACCAAAATGTGACCATATATTTTAATAAAAAATCTAAAAACGTTTTTTCTTTAATTTATGACAGTAACATAATGTTTTTGTGGATAATATCAGATGTAGTGTTCCTATGTGACAACATTAAAATACGCAATTAAGAATAAAGGTCCACTGTGTGGATTTTTTTTTTTAGAATATAGTCATAAATAAATAATAAACTCAATAACACCAGTTTTATTTTATAATTTGTTACCTTGTTATTACAGATACAGAGCATTTCAGAGCGCCCTGTCTCACTCACCCTAAAGAGTTCTGAGCGGGGTTGATGGATGGTTACTATGACGATGCGATCTCTCTTTGCCAACTCTGCCAGCAATACCACAATCTGATTGGCTGTCATGCTGTCCAGGCCTGTGGTTGGCTCGTCCAGCAGTATAACCTCTGTTGTGACACACATTGATGACATCACACATCCCAAACAGATTGTGAACAAAGAAAAGTAGAGGGGAAAACAAAAAGGTGAAGAGTTTAGCAAACTTTTCTACTTTGTCCAATTCATTACCTCTGCGTGGGAAAAGGCCCTTGGAGATAGGTCTGCCATCGCTTTCGTTAATTTTGCCAATTAGGACAATTAAAAGATTGGCCTTTGTGTGCGAGGGGAGGGAAATTAAAAGTGGCATTAAGTGACTTATTTATTCATTTCTAGCTTGATGAGGGGACGCCTCGGTTGGGAACGCTTCATAATTGTGTGGAGTGGTATCACTAATCCACCATTCTTCGTCCCCAGACCCTCCACCCACCCTCTCCTTGATGAGGCACACAAAACACCTTCCCAGAGGACCTGGACTAATCCTGGAGGTGTGATAACCTCCTCATGTTTTCATTTGCTTTCTTTCTCTCTCTCTCTCTCTCTCTCTCTCTCTCTCTCTCTCTCTCTCTCTCTCTCTCTCTCTCTCTCTCTCTCTCTCTCCCTCTCCCTCTCTCTCTCTCTTTCTCTCTCTCTCCTCCTTCTTCTCCTTCTTCTATTTGTCCATCATCAGTTTTTGTGCATTTATTTAGGAAGAGTAGAAAGACCCTCAATAGTTGTTTGTCACCTGGACTTTGCAGGTTTCACTTTATCTAACACTAGTTCAACATTTGAAGATCTGTGCAACTGTGCAAAGACTAATGCTGTAGTGAACTGTCAATCAAAATGTATAAGGCCTATCTGATGTGCACATATTTCATTTGTTAAAAAAGGAATGTATTGGCTTATTTCTCAAAAATGTACCTTAACTTTTTTGATGAAATATCTTTGCAGAGATGTTGGTCACAATCAAAACGTGTGTGTGTGTGTGTGTGTGTGTGTGTGTGTGTGTGTGTGTGTGTGTGTGTGTGTGTGTGTGTGTGTGTGTGTGTGTGTGTGTGTGTGTGTGTGTGTTTGTGTGTGTGTGTGTGTGCGTACTGTATGTGTGTGTGTGTGTGCACAGAGATGCGTCCCACTCACTGGGGTCCTGGAGCAGTTGGCTGGCGATGGACACCCGTCTCCTCTCCCCCCCCGAGATCCCAGGGAAGACCCGTCCTCCAATCACGCTGTGGGCGACGTGGCCCAGACTCAGCTCCGCCATCACAGAACACACCTGCAGGCCACGTTACTATGACGCTCACTCAGGCTTTCAGGATGTCACAGACATAACATGTGCCTATATACAGTTTCTTGTAAAATCATTCAGAATAGCCCGTGTATAAATTATTCTATAACTATCTATGCTGAAGGTGGACAGCAAATATTTATCAGTAAATCATGCAGTAATCAATGATAAGAAGACGAATGATCTCATTGTCTGCTGTGATTTCTGTATGTAAAAGAATGTGTGGCTTCCTAATATCACAGAAAGAGTACTGGTCTAGCATAAATGGAGTGGCTATTATTTACAGTTAGGGGTTTTATATCAACCAGTATGCATGCTATAGTATATGAGAACATGTCACATAAATCAGTGGACCACTCGTTAGTGAAAATATGGGTCACACTTAATTTTCAGTCCTACAGATGGTCCTACAGACTATGTACAGGTGTTGAAACTATTAACGAACTATCTGTTGAAATTGTACAGTCTTGTTAAGGCTATAGGGTTAGGGGTTAGGTTTGATTAAGGTGCTAGTCAGTAAATGGTAAACAAAATGAAAGTGAATTTCAGCACACCATCTGCATAGGCTCCGTAGGCAGACTATCCAAATAAAATGTTACCAAAATATGAAAATAGACTGAATAAAAGCGAAGGGCATACCTTCTTGCGTATGGCATCAGTGGAGTGTCTTTTCAGGGCAAGCTGAGCAGTGAACATGAGGGTCTCCTCCACAGTCAGGTAGCTGAGCAGGTTATCACTCTGTTTCAAGATTCAAGATTCAAGACCTTTACTGTCATTGAACAGTTTCCTGTACAGCAAAATTAGACAGCAAGGCCACTAAGGTGCAAGGTGTGCTCTGTGTGGTGCAGCGAGCAGGATGTAAACGTCACAACACATCTTTCTCTGGCTCAACAACTGTTCTCTCTTAACCTTTGACTAAACTAATGTTTCTCTAACTCAACCAGGGTTGGATTATGAATTCAAGTCCCCCCTGGGCACAGATTCGTCTTATGCAGGCCTGTTTTTTTTATAAAATTACAGGAAGCGCTATATCATATTTTAGGGTCTGCTTTGGAATTGTATGTGTGTATAAATGGTGTGCTCACTCAATTTGAACCACTGAGCGTATTACCTATAAATGGTTTTACTTTCAGGGCTCCTGTCCTGGGGCCCCTGGAGCAGTGCCCATTCACTAATTTGGCCCTAGACTCAACTAATGTTGCTTATCTTGCTAATCCACTGGTACATAGCTTAAGTGATGTTCCAGATGAACAGAAGTTCCTCTAGCTTTAGCTCAACTGATGCTCCACCCGTTCACATGATGTTCACATGTTAAAGATGAATTCAATACCTTAGGAGCAAGAACGTACATACTAATGGATATGCACATCTGGGCAGTGCTGTATATGTTGAATTGGTAAAGCTAAAGCAACAAGAGACAAACAAACTCAGCAATTAAACTGACAGACTCTGTCCGCCTTTGTGTTGTCAGTGAAAGTATGGTTGATTTATTCACCTCATCTCTCACAGTAAGGAAAGCTATTGCTACTTAAGTAAGCAAAGCAAACTAACCTACTTAGAGAGCTATACAACTGCTCACAATGCCTGAGAAACCCAATGTGGCACTGCTCTCCTGATCATTACATCGAGTGAGTTCGCAAGCATGTGTTAACTTAAACAGTTACATGATCAAGCTCAGATAAGCTTCATATAATTCTACATGATAAGACAGAGATAGGCCCTGAACTGCTGTTTGTATCATGAGAGCAATAACTTTAAATAGCTGCAATAAAAGGTGTATTTCCCTGAATGTGTAAAGATACAGTATAGCTACACATGTCATGAAAGTCATGATTACCTTTTTTATTAGAGCTCTGGTCAAATTTTAGCATATCTACTGTAAGCATCTCTAAAACAAACTCTACTTTAACCACATCATTTTTTCAAAGAGACATCTAATAGCTCACTTTAAGAGTCACCTGCCATATCTGCCCTCATCCATCTTATCTTAGTATTGAAAAGGTTTCTCAAGCTGGTATTGCTGCAAACCCATCACAGGTCCTATCTACAACATAGACTGACACCACACTGAAATGCCATTCATGTTCACATGTAATAATTCAGTAAGGAAGAAGGCCTGCACATTTGAAGTTCCTTTTTTTGGTTTATTTTATAGCACAAAATGACATTTCGACCATATCTGGTCTTCCTCAGTTTCCTGAGTTTTGCCCTGCACCTTGGCATGGGATGTGCACAACCTTCTTGTTGTAACACATACAGTACATGTTCATATGTTCCAATGGGAGATATCAAGAGTAGGGGAGAGATAATCACTGATAAACACTGGCAGTCACCATGTCACGACACACCTTACACATAAAGCACACAGACAGACAGACAGACACACACACACACACACACACACACACACACACACACACACACATACACAAACAAACACCACACACACACACATGCACACACAAAAAAGAACTGTGTACACTTTTTAAAGCATTTTACAGTTATTAAATGTGATCTCTCTGGCTATTTGTTGTTTGTTTGTTGCATTGTTATTGTTGTTCCTCTAATCAATCACATGTACTGTAACAACAGCAAACCCCATTTCTCATCTAAATGAATTCCTATTAATACCACTCCAAGCAAGAGCGCAGCCTTCTTTGGCCAGAGCAACTTCAGGGCACTTCAGGTCCTCTCGCCTCTTATTAATTACACTAAGGGACTTAATATCACCAGCTCTGCCCGTGCTGATGAGGAAACTTTAATGAAGGGATTAGCCCATGGGCCCCGCGAGCACCAACAATGACGTTTATCGCTAACGAGGACAGTGCTGGAGAGCCAGCCAGGAGAGAGCTGGCTTCTGCGGAGCTTGATTATTCCATTTAGCGGCAGATACACTTGAGCAGCCTTTGGGGGAGATTATGCAGAGACGGGCCTGGTGGCTAATTTAAGGAGCCCCACATGGGAGACCTGGGGCCATTATTACTACCCAGAATCCTCTGGGGGATGGAAGGGGAAAATTGACGGGCTACTGAGGCGAACTGCCTGTCCTTTCAACTCTCCCCTACAGACCCTCTCCCCAGTCACCGTGGCCAAAGTTCGGTCTCTTGTTTACTACTCATGTCTGTTTGAACATGTGTTTATGTATATGCCGGTGTGTGTGGGTGTGTGTGTGTGCGAGGCTGTGGGAACTGACATGCTGTACTTTGTCCTCTGCTTTGTAGATAGGGAGAGTGGGTGAGAAGTAAAGGTAAGTATAGGTATGTAAAGGCAATCTATATGTCTCACCTCTTACACACAGACACACACACACACACACACACACACACAGAAAGCGAGATAAAGTGCCTCTTGCCTGTAGCACATATGAGAAGCAGTCCTGGAACTGCTCAGTCTTGAGTTTTCTGCCGTTGATGAAGATGTCCCCCTGCAGACACCCCGAGTTCCCGATTCTGCCTGCAATGGTATCCAGCAGGGTGGTCTTCCCCGAGCCTGATAGACATAGACACACACACACACACACACACACACACACACACACACACACACACACACACACACACACACACACACACTGTTGTTGCCAATCAGATGTACAGATGTATATGAAGTATTGAAAGATTATATATTTTATAGATTATATGATTCATTTTTAACATATAGTAATGTCCATCTGAAGGTCTTTATACTGTATCCAGTGTTGATTATCCTGATGGCTTTGAATGACTTTTGGCAGAATCACTAAATGACTGAGCGCTGACCTTGGACTTTCACACATCATTATAAGACACTACCAGGAAGGCAACAGAACAGGGCAACACACACAGTAACATGCTGGTGTGTGAGTGTGCTGACATCATAATATTGTGTGTGTGTGTGAGTGTGTGTGTGTGTGTGTGAGTGTATGTGTGTGTGTGTGTGTGTGTGTGTGTGTGTGTGTGTGTGTGTGTGTGTGTGTGTGTGTGAGTGTGTTTTCCATCTACATGAAAATGCCTGTATGTACATGTGTATGTGGATGAACATGTTTGCATGTCTGCCAACTGTGTGTGTGTGTGTGTGTGTGTGTGGGGGGGAGGGGGGGGGGGGGGGCTTTTGCATGCAGGTATGAATAAATGGTAAAATCCACCAGCTATTCAATAGGAAACCATTATTTGTTTCCCAAAAGTACTAGCCACTTTCATATTTTACTAGCATTTGGCTGGTGCCAGTTGCCATCACTGATGTGTATCCATCCTCCTGTCTATGTATGTATGTGTTTGCACTGTGCTTTGACATGTGTGTCTATGATAGTATGAGAGTGTGTTTGTGTGTGTGTTTGTGTGTGTGTCTCCCAGAAGACAGTCATAAGTCTGAGTTAGCTGCCCTAAATAAATGTTTATTGGGCTATCAGGACAACTCTCCTGCACAGATAGACCCTTTGACCAAACGTAACCAGGTGCTTTTCACGTTAAGTCATGTAATGACTTTGTGTGTTCTGTCTACAATTTAGGTCAATAAACCGACAATTTCAAATTATCACCCAAGCTCCCTCAAAAAGCCCATAGTGGTATGATTTGTAACAGAGGATCTTACAGCCTCTAGGCCAGACATACTACATGTAGCAGGCAGTTTACAGTATTTCTTTATCTTTTGTTTGCTTGCGTTTTTTTTTTTTCTTTCTCTTTGTCTTTTGTGTGTTTATGCATGCATGCGTGTCTGTCTTTGTAGTTGTGTGTGTTTGTGTGTGTGTGTGTGTGTGTGTGTGTGTGTGTGTGTCTCACCTGAGTTTCCTAAGATGCCCATGAGCTGTCCGCTCTCCACATGGAAGGACACGCCGTTGAGGATCTGCCTCGTCCATTTCTTCCTGTAGGAGGGGAGGTCCCACCATGGCCCCACTCGCTCACTGGCGCACACACACACGCACACACACACACACACACACACACACAAAATGAACCAAAATAAATATAAATAAATAAATAAATAAATAAATAAATAAATAACTGCATGTGGAACCACTTCAGTGGAATACACAAACTACAGTACATGCATAAACTTAAAAATCAATTTTAAATTCGTCATGTAAATAAATGTTAATGTTGTACTGCAATGTAAATAATGTTAATATTTTGTCACTCAGTATGGCAACCTTACAAGCATATAATAATAGTAGAATATAATATAATAGAATATAATAGTAGGCTCACCCTCATTTGATGAATAAACGTCTCACATGGAGAATTATAAGATACCATATTTTTTTTTTTTTTTTTTTTTTTTTTACATAAGCCACAAGTTATTCAAAATGATATTCTTATCATTGTTATTTTAACAAAAGAAAATTGGGTGATTTCTTTCACTAGAGTTCATTGTCCTCCATGGACAAACACTCCACAAACGCTTGCTCAAATATCGATCCACACTTCACAAGTCTGTAATTTGTTTTGAAAATGCAACATACAGTGTCAGACAAGTACAAGGTATTTCTTTCTAAGTCCTTACCTGACAGTATACGACACCTTGCTCACACTCAAACAGCAGGGAGGCTGACGTCCGTCCGAGTTACCTGCGCCGTTAATCACTTCAGCTTTCTCCGACATGGCTTTGAAAGACTCTTTGAATGAGGCCTCCTTCGCCCGATAGCTGCTTTGTAATGAGTAGGAACTAGCCATTTGTTCTTCGTTAGACTGGTCTGTAGGCATTTGTGAATAAATATCAATCTTCCATGGCATCTGCAGACGTTGTGTTGGACAGACAGGGACTGGGCTACAGTGAAGTTGGCGCCATAATCACTTGCTCTTATCAAACCACCTTTGCCCCGTACTCTATAAGACAGAGGTTAAACTGGCACTGTCCCTCAGTCTAGTTATCGGGAAAGCAGCAACTGGGTCTTCGTTCCTCCAGCCAGGCAGAAAAGGACCCTAGGAACCAATGTCGTGATACTCTTAGTGGATACAGAAACACCGAGGTTAACGCCATGGCGGATAACGACGACGTGTTTGTGTCAGACTCTGAGGGTCATAACAGTTCCCCAGCAGCTTTTAAAAGGGTGAGTTCATCAGCACCTGCTTTAAATTTAGCCAGAGTATTGACACCGGGGTAAGCAAACAACAGGAGTCAACACAGTTCATCTTCAGTTTGCCGTTTACGCAAACGTCGGCTCGTCTCAGATTCTTTAATGGAAAGTTTAATGTCACGTTTAATTCATACAGACCCGAGAGCATATTTTTTCTTTACAGTTTCAGCTTTAAATGGACATTATGCAACGCCAATGTGCACTTCTAGAGGAATTAATGAACCCTGATCCAAGCGCATTTTTGTTCTCTTATCTATTGGCATCAAACCAGCTGAAGCGATTACAACATGATCGCTTTTATTAACCAGTAATCAGGGCGGATCAATTTAGCCCTGGTAGATTTTATTCAGAAAGTGCATCCTTAGCAGAAGGAAATGAAAAGGCTGCGGCAGTCTCTCGGACTTAAGTGCACTTTTGCCGGTGTGTCATAATAACCGATAATAACTGAAATGACATTTGAAATGTCAAATGATAACATTATAAAAAAAAGGAATAACGGTTCCCGTCTCTCGCATCAGAAGGAAAATAGGCCTTAATTTTCTGCTAGTGATGCTTCCTGCCCAATAGCGTACCACTTTATCACCAAATGCTGTCATCAGACGGAGTTCTTAATGCTGGGACACAAAGCCATAGCCCTTGAATGAAGCTACCCCTGCTGTGATAGTTCAAAGAGAAGTCACGTCGGAGTGCTAAGATCCTAAAACCATGTTCGGGGGATATTTTTTCTACGCTATCAGTAAGCACTATCCCCATCACAGTTGTCAGTGCGCGGCCCTGGTGTATATATATATATATATATATATATATATATATATATATATATATATATATATATATATATATATATATATATATATATATATATATATATATATATATATGACCGCAACCCAACCAGTTTGTAATGGTCATCACTCTTAGGGCTCATTTCCACCGCCTCGTTCAGCGCGTAGCCGTGTTCAGCGCGTGGGCGTATACAATAGGTTTGTATGGGGACAGAATACGCTCAGAACACGCTTGCGGTGGGAATGGTCTCATCCGCTAACGTGCATTCTAAATGAATACGGACAGAATACGGCCACGCGCTGAATACGCAGAGAGTGCGGTGGAAATGGGCCCTTAGTTGTTCAGGGCTTCATTGCAGTTCTTATAAGTTAAAAAAAATCGCCGTCCATTTGGATATAGTTGTAAAGCCTAATTATTGTTTTATTTATTTGGACTTAGAGTTGCAGTTGGTGAGGCCATAATATTTCCTTCTGTAAGCTAATATATGTTCGAGGTAAATGGCAGATCTTGGTGAAGATAACACATTTCCACCATAGTAGTATGATGACTGAAAACCATTTATCGTGGTTCATGATGGAAGGTCTATGTCACTTTTGAAATAAGTGCTGTGAGCATGTAGGATGTAAGTGTAAGATGGAAGTTTGAAATAGGCTATATTGTGTGGTCAATATATTCAATCCCCAAATGTGTTTTGGAGGCGAAAGGATGGAAAGACCCTCTTCAAAGCTGTTTAGCATGTGGATGAGAACATAGTAAGTGCCTGCCAGTGGTTAATTCTGAGAATTAAGTCCTTGACATATCACATCATCCAAAGTATGCAAACAAAACAGTAAGAGACTAAAACTTACAGAAAGAGACTGAAAGATTCAAGATGTTGGTAGGTAATGTAATGCTCGGTTGTTGTTTCATAGAGTGTGTGTGTTGGAAATGTGATGCTGTGTTCTCTTTTAGAGGGTATGTGAATATGTGTGTGTGTGTGTGTGTGTGTGTGTGTGTGTGTGTGTGTGTGTGTGTGTGTGTGTGTGTGTGTGTGTGTGTGCGTGTGTTGTGCTAAACAGGGACATGACACCAGGCTATTCTCATCTCCTGAGGAAGACAGCAGTTTGTACTTCACCTACACTGGAGGACAGAATAAGCTGGAAGTGGTCAATTTGCACTATGAGGTAACAGGGCAGCCTCTATGAAACATCTCTAAGCCTGATGTCCCTCTACACAGCTCTTAAAAGTGATACCTAGTCAGTCATGTTCAGTCTCATATTGTGTGCACGTGTGTGTGTGTGTATGCGTGTGCGTGTGTGTGCATGTGTGTGTGTGTATGCATATGCGTGTGATGGGTGTGTGTGTGCATTTTATCCTTTTATACTTATTTTAATTTTATGCTTTTACACTTTTTTATCTTTTAGGCTTTTACATAGTCTTTTGCTTTCATTTTTGTTACACTGAACTGCTGTTGCAGTGCGCTATACAAATAAACTTGCCTTGCAACTTGCCTTGCCTCTGTGTGTGTGTGCGTGTGTGCCTGTGTGTGTGTGTGCGTGTGTGCATGTGTGTGTGTGCATGTGTGTTGTGATCCAGGTGGACACTGCTGCCCAGATCCCCTGGTATGAGAAGCTGTCTGAGTTTAAGCTGCCCTGGGAGATCCAGGGGGACAAACAGGTGGCCATCCAGGGCCTCAACCTGCGAGTGCACAGCGGTCAGATGCTGGCCGTCATCGGCAGCTCAGGTATGCCACCCCTTTGTCCCCTGTCACCCACACCTCTTCTATCCCTTTCCCTCATACACAAATCTCTCATAGCCACACCTTGGTTACACTTTATTTTCCTGTACCTGTTACATCAATTCAGTACAGTGTAACAAAATGTGTATATTATGTGCTTACACTTTAGGGTTAGGGTTAGTTATAGTATGTATAGTGTAGGTACACAATATTGCATGTTGTTACATGTAGATACACAGAAAAAAAGAAAAACTGTAAAATAAAGTGTTATCCCTCACCTCTTACCTGCACACCTTTCATCTGCTCCCCTTATACATGTATTACTAATACCGCCACCTGTTTTAGCTGTATCACTAATACCTTCGTCTCTCTCACCTGTATGACCTCTCTTACCTGTATCACTGCTACCTACATCTCTCTTACCTGTATCACCTCTTTTACCTGTATCACTGATACTTACATCTCCCTTACCTGTATCACTGATACATCTCTCTTACCTGTATCACTGATACCTACATCTCTCTTACCTGTATCACTGATACCTACATCTCTCTTACCTGTATCACCTCTTTTACCTGCATCACTGATACTTACATCTCCCTTACCTGCATCACTGATACTTACATCTCCCTTACCTGTATCACTGATACCTACATCTCTCTTACCTGTATCACTAATACTTACTGTACAACTCTCTTACCCGTATCACTGATATCTGCATCTCTCTTACCTGTATCATGGATACTTCCACTTCTCTTAGCTGTATCTCTGCTATCTACATTTCTCTTACCCCTGTCACTAATATCTACACAGCTGTTACCTGTGTAACTAATATCTACCACCTCCATTACCTGTGTTATTAATATGACACCTGTGTTACCTGTGTCACTACTATCTCCATCTCTGTTACTTGTGTCACTGATACCTACACTTCTGTTACCTGTGTCACTAATATGATACCTCTGTTACCTGTGTCACTAATATGACACCTCTGTTACCTGTTTTACTAATATCTCTGTCTTTGTTAACTGTGTCACTACTATCTACCCTTGTGTTACCTGTGTCACTAATATCTACACCTGTGTTGCCTGTGTCACTAATACCTACGCCACCTTCCAGGCTGTGGGAAAACATCTCTGCTGGACATCATCACCTGCAGGGACGAGGGCGGCAACATGGCGTCGGGTGAGGTGCTGATCAACGGGGCGCCGTGCACGCCCACGCTCGTGCGCAAAAACATCGCCCACGTGCGGCAGGACGACCGGCTGCTGCCACACCTCACGGTCAGGGAGACGCTGTCCTTCGTCGCCAAGCTACGCCTGCCCGCCCACTTCTCCCAGAAGCAGAGAGACCAGAGGGTGAGCACCCCTGTACAACCCCTTCTACACTGTGAAAAGCACTGTGTTGGGGTGCTGTGGCGCAGTGGTTAGAACACCCGACCGACCAAGTACCCATGGGGATTCGGGTTCGAGTCTGGCCTGGGTCATTTTCCCAACCCCATCTCTCTCTCTCCCACTCATTTCCTGTCCAGTCTTTACTATCCTATCAAAATAAAGCAACAGGGACAATTCTGTGTACTTATTTGCTCCTATTGTAAGCATTACTTGCTGCTATTCTAAGAATTCTATTAAATCCCAATAAGATCGAAAAGAGAGGCGATTATGAAAGAACATGGTCATGTCTATAGTGTTTGCACTTGTTGGTGCAACTAAGTCTGTCTACTCCTGTGACGCAGGTTGATGATGTCATAGCCGAGCTGCGTCTGCGGCAGTGTGCAAACACGCGGGTGGGGAACGACTATGTTAGAGGCGTGTCCGGGGGAGAGAGGAGGAGGGTCAGCATTGCCGTGCAGTTGCTTTGGAACCCAGGTAAGTCGCCACCATTTCACCATTTATGGAAATGTTTTTATGCAAATATGAATTTATGGAAACCAATGTGCCCCTTGAGGACAAATAATGCAAGAATCTGAAACTGAACAGAGATTCCTCTACAGGGAACACTTCACTACGAGCCTGGTGGACCAGATTATTTTATTTTATTTTGTTTCAGTTCATGCAAAGTGCCTGGATACCCTCAATAGCTGTACGTTTACTTCAGACAGCAAAAAAGTCATAATAATATAACACATGTATAAATTCCTAGTAATACATAATGTATAAATATGTAATAAGCAGTGTGATTGCTCATACGTGACTTCTTGTACACACACCTGTGCGTCCAGGTATCCTCATCCTAGATGAGCCTACATCTGGTCTGGACAGCTTCACAGCCCACAACCTGGTCATCACGCTGTCCCGCCTGGCCCAGGGGAACCGGCTGGTCCTGCTCTCGGTCCACCAGCCCCGGTCCGACATCTTCCAGCTCTTCGACCTGGTGGTGCTGCTGGCGGCGGGCTCGCCTGTGTACTGTGGGCCGGCCCAGGACATGGTGTCCTACTTCACAGCCCTGGGTCACCCCTGTCCCCGCTACTGCAACCCCTCCGACTACTATGGTGAGCCAACCACACACCTCACCCTCAGGACAAAGGATCACAAAAATGGCTTTCTAAAATTTAGTATACATTGGTGAGAAACTATATGGTGCTCATGTTTGAGGTTGAGTGTATCTATTAAAAACATCACATGATATACATAGACTAAGTTAGCAGACTTTCAGAGTCTTCAGTATACAGTATGTTTAGAGGGTTTTGCTTTTGTGACACTAGTGATGTCATTAGGAATAATAAATTAAGGTGCTGATCCTGGTGGATTTGTACTTTTGTGAACCCCACAGTGGACCTGATCAGCATTGACCGGCGCAGCCCAGAGAAGGAGGCGGAGTGTCTGGATCGTGCCCGGGCTCTGGCGGCCCAGTTTGTGGACAAGGTGAGCGGCACTGACGACTTCATGTGGACCCCCCAGGAGCCCACCTCCACCACCACCACCACCACCCCGCCCACCAACGCCCTCACCAGGTGAACACATCTCCACGGCAATGCTTCCAGCAGGGCTATGCAAAATTCAAAACTGAAATGAGAAAATTGCTTACCACATTTTAATTCAATTAGAATTCAATCTCATTTCTGAAAAAAAAGATTCATTTTGAACTGAGATAGTAAAATAGTACAAAACTAAAATATGACTTTTTCAGATCTGTTTGGCAGTAATAAATATGGTTCCATGACTTGAGTTTTAAAGACACAAGAGTATGGAGTTATGATTATCTTTTGCAACTTTTAAAGCATCTGTTTGTCCTATAGGTTTTTCACACATACTCTTAAAAGTATATAGCTGTGAATAAAAAAGTGAAGTATCCTCCGCGATCCTGTTCCTAACAGTCTAGTGCATCACGGGAAAGGACTAAGTTCTGAATAAAAAGAAGAGTCACCAGAGCATCTCAGAGATAGAAATAAACTTGTCAATGTCAATGAAGACGTGACTCTGATGAAGACGTGCTAACATGGAAACGTTAGTCTGGCACTACTCTGATTAAAGTTTATTTCTATCTCTGAGATGCTCCGGTGACTCTTCTTTTTATGTAGCTGTGAACTTTGAGTAGTTATTAACAAAATGTTTGCAATTGCTTTAGAGAAGGCTTAAGCATCTGTCCATAACACCTGACCTGTTTTCTCCATTTTGACTGGCTCAGCTCTCCATCACGTTCTGGTGAGGCAGTCATCACTGTGTCCAAGAAGAGAGACCGGTTACCAGGAAGACTGCACCAGTTCACCATCCTCTTCAGGTAGACAATCGCCTGCCACTTCACACATGGCCAGATGTGTTTTTTTATCTAGTATGTCACTGTGGGTAGTGGGTAACCAGTTGACTGCATTCAAAACTACTAATATGGTTCAGAGAAAACACAAGATACTTGTGCACATAGGAAGAGTACTTTGGGAAGGAGATTTAAGTAGGGCTGCTCAATTAATCGAATTCTAATCGTGATAACAATTTCAGGGCCA
Source organism: Coilia nasus (assembly GCA_027475355.1). Taxonomy (NCBI): domain Eukaryota; kingdom Metazoa; phylum Chordata; class Actinopteri; order Clupeiformes; family Engraulidae; genus Coilia; species Coilia nasus. The sequence goes on along the minus strand of CM050204.1, from coordinate 12,992,301 downwards.
AACGATCTCAAAACAAATAAAATCGAGGGCAACAATGTTTTTGTCCTAATTATTTTCTACTGTTTGTACTGTACATTAGATGTATACATTACACATTTCTACCGTTTGTACATTAGACATCAAAGGAGACTTACTAATGTTTACGAAGAAAGGTATTAGGGAAAATCCAAAGGTACAAGAATGTTTTTTCAAAATGTTTTTGAATACATTTTCAATAAATGAAGCATGTTACTGAGGAAAACAAAATAATCGTTTAAATAATCGTGATTTCAGTTTTGGCCCAAATAATCGTGATTCAGATTTTTTCCATAATCGAGCAGCCTTAGATTTAAGCCTTCCTGACTACACACCTTATTCTAACATACTATTGTTTGGGAGAACACTTAGTACTTCAGCTTTTCCATACTATTATTTATAGACAGTAAATAATAGCTTACTGTTGTTAACTGCATTCCCATATGAAACATATGAAGTTAGAAGTTAATTCTAAGGGTCTGCACTATCAGGGGACCCTCACTGAACATAATACCCAACATTTTTAACTGTGTATGTGTGTGCGCTTTTATTCGACACTGCACCCCAAAACAAAGCTCTAACTCTTTACTGAAGTCAGGTTTATTTACATGAACCCAATGAACTCCTAAATAATCAAAATCACCTGGCAAATATGGGCAAAAAGCTACGTTAGTGTCATCAGGTGAGCAGCTACACATCTCATTTTCACTTCCTGTGTGTTGCCAGGCGACAGGTGTACAATGACTACCGCGACCTGGTGACCCTGCTGGTGCACGGTCTGGAGGCCCTGCTCATGTCTCTCCTGATTGGCTTCCTCTACTACGGGGCGGGGTCAAAGAAGCTGGCCATCCAGGATATGGTGGCGCTGCTGTACATGATTGGCGCGCTCACGCCCTTCGCTGTGGTGCTGGACGTCATAGCCAAGTGTGAGAAACACACACACACCTCAAGTCAAAGTCAAAGTGTTTCATTTGTCACATAGACAGTAAAAGTCTTTAACTTGTAGTGAAATGTACTACTTGAATTCCACAGACTGCAAAGTAAGAAATACTTAAATAATGGAGCATGTCTTACTCATTTTAGCCAACAAGTAATTTGCGTCGGTAACAAATGTGTGGTGGAGTTCTGCTTTCTGGGTTTTCTGCCTCTATCTGTAAGCCAGGGGACATCTGAATCATAGCCAAGTTTAAGTTCATCACAGCCATTACAACAACAATAGTCAAACTATGCCCAGTCTCAATTGAAAGCAACCGTAAAAGACAAAATTAATCTCAGACTGTGTAGAAGTAGTAACCTCCAAACGGAACTTTAAAAAATATATACATTTGGATCTAAAAACTTAACGCATCCTTATATTACTGTTAAGAGTAAGTATACAGTATATGTTTGATTTGTTTACAGCCAGAAATAAACTCTTTTTTGTTGACATATTGTCTGTAATATCGGCTGTCTCACACATTTCTGTGCCTCCCTATCTGTAGGTCATACTGAGCGAGCCATGCTTTATCATGAACTGGAAGACGGCATGTATTCTGTGACCTCCTACTTCTTTGCCAAGGTACTTGTCAGGAGATGCACTTTGCCTCGAATGAATGTGTATGCATATGCCACATTTAGTTCAAAAACAAAATCAAAGCCGAAAAAGGAATGCAATTACAGGACTCAACAATGCAGTATTCCTTTCCCACAGTCAAGGTTGTGATCAAAGAAAATCTCATTTTTATTCAATTATTAATCTTTTTTGAGACGGGTCCTACTTACAAAAAATAAAAAAATAAGCTATGTAAAAGTTCTGCTATAAATGTTTTTTTCCCCCAAGTGCCTGACCCACTTAGATCAGTGTTAATTTGCAGTTTAATTTAATGTGACGTTGAGATAGATTGAACAAGCATTTACACTTTCAACCAGTAGGGGACAGCATCGCTCCACACATGGATCTAGAGCAATGTGAACGCGCACCAACATCAGATTGTTTGATTGACTGAATTATTTGCTTGATATATTATTATATACTACTATATAGTATACACTCATCTACTGTGAGTGTGTTTTCCAACATTGCAGCTGGTGTTGGCACCGGAATTATTACTTCAACTTTGTACATTGAGGAAAGCTTTTGACATTTATCCCCAACGCACTGGGTTTTGGACAATTGGCCTAACATGCCCGTCTTATCATCAGATTCTCGGTGAGCTCCCAGAACACTGCGTCTTCACGTTAGTGTACGGTGTGCCCATTTACTGGTTGTCGGGCATGAACGAGGCACCGGAGCGCTTCTTTCTCAACTTTCTGCTGGTGTGGTTGATGGTCTACTGCAGCCGAGCCATGGCACTGTTTGTGGCCGCGGCGCTGCCGACCCTTCAGACCTCCGCCTTCATGGGCAACGCGTGCTTCACCGTCTTCTACCTCACCGGCGGATTTGTCATTAGTTTGGAGAACCTGTGGGTGGGTAAGTTCATCCAGGATCCACTTTCTTTTCACAAATTCGGTATTTTGTCCAACGTAACGCCTGTATTGTATCGGTCCTAAAAATGTGAAGGCAAGATGTCAACAAATTGACCCTCTCTGTTTGCCTCTCAGTGGCCTCGTGGCTTTCACACGCATCGTTCATGCGCTGGGGCTTCGACGGGATGTTGCAGGTGCAGTTCCGAGGCCTTCGGATACCGGTCAGCATCGGGAATTACAACTTCACTGTGGATGGAATTCACGTAAGTCACCTAAGAACGCGTGATAAACGGCAACATAATTTATTTTCTTTTTTTCCACTTGCCTGCCAGTATCCTATTGGTGTCGTAGTAGAAATGCTGGCTACACGAATGAAACATTTTAGTGGCCTCACACTGAATCATGTTTTATTTCTTGAACAGGTGGTGGAGGCGATGCATATGAACCAGTACCCACTCTACTCCTGCTACTTGGTACTGATTGCTGTCTGCATAGTCTTCATGCTGCTATACTACCTGTCACTCAAATTCATCAAGCAAAAGTCAAGTCAGGACTGGTGAATTAGGACACGGATGCACTTCTTTGCAATACCAAGGTCTGCCGCTGGATGGCAACAGAGTATTGTATTTGTCTTCGGACAATAACTGAACATTTATTTCTGTATTTCTCGCTCTCGCCTGTACAGTTTAGGCTTATTTTGGCAAAGGATTAGTATACTATGACGGTCGATATTAATAGACAGCTTTTCATGCAAAGTTTTCAACTGTGTTGTATATGGCTTAATCTTTTTGTATATTGTTGTTGGTCTATTAAGCTTTAACATGCATGGACCAGTAATGGGTGTGAGGAGAAAACCCTAGGTTTAGTAAGTCCCTTATGTAATAAAAAACAGATTATGACAGTTTTGCACTGGTGCAAAAGTCTTATATCGTGAACACATGCATATGTATTTAGACATTAACATGATGCAGATCTTAACCAATTAAAAGGTTTACATTTTCTTTATAAATGCCATTTGTCTCTTAACTGCATGCTGGATATTGGAAATGAATGCATTTGATATAGACACATGGAAAAACAACAACCCAAAACAAGAAAATCAAAAACAAACCAAGAACAGCAGACTTAAATGTCGTCTGTTTATTAGCATAAATACCTCTGTACATCATCATCATCATCATCATATCACATTCAAAATCAACAGCCCTGGACACGGCTAACAAGTCTAACATCTAACAGTTTTACACACACATATATAAAAAAAAAACATTCAACATAATGGGAACAGAGAGGACACTGGATGGATGGATAAATGGCTGCAGGCTCAGTCGTCACTGCCCTGCGTCTTCACTTGCTCCCTCAGCTTGTTGGCGTAGAACTTAAACGACTCCTGTGGAGACAGAATACGAGGCGGGTGAGAAAACGAGAGCCGCATGTACAGTGTGTTGGCTATTGTGTGTGGCCGAGTTGGCTATATACAGGAACCCGACTATAATGGAGTACGGAATGAATGGGCATGCTGGTGGTGGAGGCTTTGGGGAGCACAGCATTAGCCAATCGCCAACCGCTCCCGGTGTGTGAAAACAATCGCGCCGAAAAGAAAACTTCTCCAAGACTCCGAGCCTCTTGGTAATGTCTGATTTTTCGTCTGCCAAACCAGATGAACTTGATCGCGCACACCGACTCCCGCAGATTTAGACCCGCACAACACCAGCAGATTTAGGCTTTCTTTCTGCCCCTCAAGTCCAGCTAATTAAACGAGCCTTTTGTCTCTGCTCTCATTTTTTTTACCCCCCATCCCAATCCACACCTCCACTCCACCCGCCCCCCCCTCTCTGTGTTTCTGGAAGGTGAGTGGCTGCAGGAGATTACGGTTGTTCCGACATTGTATATTCCCCTATTAACGCTGTAATTAAAGTCGATAAATAGGCGCAGACGTGTAGGGGAGCCGGGGAACGGGGCGGCGCCGCGCCTCAAATCTCCCCCTTATCTACGCTCTCAGGAGGCACTTTGTACTGCCGTTTTGCGGAGCGGAGCAGCACTGTGTGCTGAGACGTGGAGCTGACGGAAAGAGCAAGAGATGTAAAGTGTATGTGGGGGGGGGGGGGGGGGGGGGGGGGGGGGTGTTCGGTACCTGAAATCGGCTTGTTAAAAACTTTTAAAAAGGTGTAAAAGGAGTGATTGTGTGTGTGTGTGTGTGGAAGGAGAGTGAGTGACAAAGGAGGGAGGTTAGTATTGATGTTTTGAAGCCACATCTCCAGTCCTGTCAGCATTATGACATGAGCATGATGTGTCTAGGCGGGGCTCTACTCTGACAGCTATTGAATTATGCAGGGGAGCAGAGTCTCTGGGCATGGGCAGTTGAGGGTGATGGGTGTGGGCACGGTCGGAGGGGGTGGGGTGGCCTAAGGGACCAGGCTGGCATGGGTGAGGCACCATGACACCTGGGGTTACTGGAGGTCATGCGTGGGCTGGACAGTCCAGAGTTCGAACATCCTGAGAGAGGACTGTACCTTGAGGCATTTGGTCAACACACACCCATACACACACATAAATAAACACACACACACACATATATATATACCCATACACATACACAACACAAACAGGTAAAGGGAGCGACTTGAGTGGATACCTGTTTTCATGTCTTTTTTTAAACTTTAAAAGGTAAGGCTAAAGTGAGCCGAGTGTTTTCAAGAGCCTTAAAAGGCCTCCATCTGCAGGTTTCCCACACACATGCAATCTCTGCACAAACACAGGCACAAGCACAATATACGAAGGGCACTGCTATTCTTAGACTATCCATGGCCACTTTGTATGGCCAAACTGAACTCTTCCTCTCCCACAAACACAAACCATGATTTTATTAAAAAAATTTGGTTCCCAACAGCCTCCAAGTAAAACTTGTTTTTTGTAAGCGAATCATGACAAGGTTTTTTTTTTTTTTTTTTTTTTTTTTTTTCTGGCAAAGCAACGGCCTCTGTCGGTGATGCGTCATGGGCTCGCATAATGGTATGAATGCGGGCTGTTCACGGGCAAGCACTTTGGTACCAGAACCAGCTCTGAGACCAGGCTAGCCGGTCTTAAAAAAAAAAAACAGCGTCATTGAGAGGTGTGGGGCAAATAGAAGGGGGGCAGGTTGTCGTAGGGCCGGAGTGGGGCCTTACTTACCGGGGGCTCCTGGAAGGGTAGGGTCTCCCCGGCCTCCCTGTAGAGGAGCGCCAGCCTCTTCATGAACAGCTCGTCCATCTCCATGCCCTCCCTCTGCACCTGCTCGTACAGGCTCTTGGCCGACGCAAAGTCTTTATCCACACCTGAGCCACAGACGTAGGAACAGAGAAATATATTTATGAAAATAAGTATATGCACAAATCATCATTCACACTATGAGGCAAGGCAAGGCTATTTTATTTCCATAGTCCATTTCATACAGGGTAACTCAATGTGCTTTACTCAGGTAAAAGCAATAAATAGCAAAATTTCAAAATTCCTGTTTTATCCACAGAAGGCATAATAAAATCAGCTGGTAGGAGCTGGTGTCCACTATAAGTTCATGCACAGACCTTACAGCTGTATTCTGTCCAGCTATACTGTGTGTCTATGTGCTGCATTTGTATGTTCCATCTGTGTAACAATTGCTTTGGCAATACAAAAGGTATAATGATTTGCTAATAAACCATGTTTGAATGGAATTGAATTGAAAAAGAATAAGGTACTGTATGAAGGGCAAAACACAACATGGGAAATGAAGAAGGGGGAAGAGTTGAGGAAGGGTTGCAAAAGAGGGAAAGAGGGGGGTATGGATAGACAGAAAGAGAGAAAATGAAAAGATGAAAGGTGAAAAGATGAGACAGACAGAGAGACAAAGAGAGACAGAGACAGGCAAACGGACAGAGAAAATGAGCATAAAGATGAGAGACAGACAGAGAGACAGAGAGAGAAGAGAGAGAGAAAGCCAAAACCTATTGGTGAAAAAGGTCAACACATTACACAAAAAAATGAAAGCCAAAGAGAGCCTTCTTTTATCATTTTATGTGTCTTTTCACTCATCGTTAGCTCCACTTGTTCCCCTATCACCCCTTCAACTCTTGTTGCCGTGGTCGTAGCCGTGGGCAGAGGCGGCCCTCATGAAATAGTCATGGGCCAGTTCCCTGCTCAGGCTACCGCTACAAGACGCGCTAAAGTACCTAAACGTGTCAGCACTTTTAGCCTTAGCGCCGTCCAGCGCAGCCACTCATTAGGGAACATGTGTTTCTGTTAGCTGTGGAGCCTCTGGGCGCTTAGCTAGCTAAGCTAGTCTGCTTCTGGCACTTGTACCGACCCTTTGCATTTTTAATCATATGGCTAATAAGTGCGCTAGCTGCCCTTAGCGTGCTCCTGTACATTTTTTATCTGCTAAATGATAGCAGTTTAGCCACAGGCCAGTGAGCTGGTTGCTGCACAGTAGACAGAATGGGCCTGATCACCACGCTTCAGCACACCTTCATGCTTGAGTGGTTTTAACATCTTATCGACACGACTCAACCCTGCAGTAACCCTTTAAGGCTGTATCAGCGATGTGACACCATTTCTATCGTGTTATATTTACGTTTGAGAAATGAAACACAACTGGACATGCCTCTCCTCCATGAATTTTAATTTGCTTGCTGGACTGGGCGGCAAGTTGACCCATAATGTTTTTTTTTTGTTGTCTTTTGTTCAAAGATCTTGGAGCCTGGGTTGCCCCATAAGCTGACTACAGAAACTGCATTTGTAAAGCGTAGTTTAAGGATGGGCAGCAAGTGGTTGTTGGGACAGGAAGATGTTTGCTGAATGTAACAAAACATGTTATAGATGTAAATTCGCATTATATCACTGATTCAACCTTCAAGAGCTCTGACAAGCTTTGTTCATAAGCATAAACTCCACAAACAAATGTCTACACCAAATACTAACCATTACCACTGTTCAAGAAGTCATTTAACAATACTGACAGAATGACTTGTGTACATCGAGGACATGATGTCTGAATCAAACTGTAACGAAGGATGTACAGAGTGAAAGATTGCAGGCGTACCGTGACACTTCATCAGGTAGGAGTACAGCAGTGGCTTTTCTAAGAAGTCTGGAACAATCTCCACAAGTGCTTTGATTTTATTGACCTTCAAGAAACACATACACAGGCATGTCAGAAAAGAGTCTATAGATCAAACAAAATACAGTAAAGGGACAATTTTTTTTTTCTTACAGTAAAACCCACTGGAGCACTTCATGGATCCTAATTAAATGTCAATTCAGCTTTAAACTACATACAAAAAACTATATACACTTCCCCCTTGCAGAGTACAGTGGAAAGTTCCACTTCTGTTCTACAGCACTGACTAGCATTTATCTCATTCTTCCTGGAACCATCTACTATGTTGTCATGAGTGCCAAGTTGTAGGCAATAAGCCTCTAATATACCTCTAATTGGAGCTTCAACTTTCCAAATAGAAGTCCAGTTAAGTTGCCTAACACGTAGCACTTATGGCTATTATAACCTGGATGCATGAGAACCTTTACAGTCATTAACGTTGTTCACAAGCCTTTGGGTCCAGGCTGAATCTGTTATTACGTCTGGAGGACATTACCTGACCAGGCTGTTGGGAAGTCTTGGCCACGAACGACAACAAACACTCCTTCTGTTCCGCTACGCCAGCACAGCGCTACAGCAAGAGAGAGAAAGGACGAAGAGGGGAAAAAAAACAGACGTCATGTACTTGTACAATCAGCAGAACAATTTGAAGAAAAAAAAGACTAAGCAGCTAAGTGCCTTTCTCTGTGCAGAGAGAGAGAGAGAGAGAGAATAATAACTCGTCCGTTCAGGGTCAGACTGAATGTTTGTGTTCTTTTAATACACCTGAAGTTACAGGGTCTCCGTGTGGGCGCATGTACGTGAGTGTGTGTCATACTGTATACGTGTGTGTGTGTGTGTGTGTGTGTGAGAGAGAGTGTGTGTGTTAATTGTTTTTCCTGAATCCATTTGCCAATGTGCGGCTAGGCCCGGGTGCACCCTGCTCTGCAGTGGAGGGTTAATTGTGTAGTTAATTAGGTGTGGGGCAGATAACTACTTATTTCTTTAGCAGAATTAAAACGCGCTGCGCCCCGCTCTCTTTCGAGCGTAATTATCTACACTTAGGCCCATGAAAGGGCCAGATTTCAATCCCGCTCTCCAACGCGCCGCTGGCCGTCGTGTCATTTTCTCTCACCGTGTTTTTTTTTTTTTTTTTCCCTCTGTGGCTTCCATTACTCATTCACACACAGAGACACAGACACATATACATATATACATACACACACACACACACACAGTTACAGACAGACAGACAGACACACACACACACATACAGACACACACACAGACAAATACACAGACACACACACACAGACACACACACACAGACACACAAACACACAAACACAAACACACAGACAAACACACAGACAAACACACACAGAGACATAGGCACATACACACACAGACACACACACAGACACACACACAGACACACACACAGACACACACACAGACACACACACAGACACACACACAGACATGGTGAGTATGATGCCAAGCCTCTAAAGATAACTCTACAGCCCACCAGGAGCTGCCATGGAAAAGGACTCTGGAGATGCTAAGTGTTCACATGTCCGTCTGTGTGTGTGTGTGTGTGTGTGTGTGTGTGTGTGTGTGTGTGTGTGTGTGTGTGTGTGTGTGTGTGTGTGTGTGTGTGTGTGTGTGTGTGTGTGTGTGTGTGTGTGTGTGTGTGTGTCGGCTGCTCCCATTCAACACATCAGAGCGTCCACTTACTGTAGCTGACCTCATGAAAGACTTCTATGAGGCCCGTCTTCCTTCCGCATGTGTGAAAGAAACTCTGTTGAATGAGCAATCTGAGAGTGGTTCTGTGTGTGTGTGTGTGTGTGCACTTGTTTATGATTGCTGCATTTAAAAAAGTAACAGAAAAAAAAAATAAAAAAAATAAAAAAACAGTGACAATAAGGCTTCATGACAAGCCATTTGTAAGAAATGCGTGTGTGTGTGTGTGTGTGTGTGCTTGTCCTCTGACTGACCAGCTCTCTCTTGGAAAGCTTTTATTAGCCTGATGTGTTTATCCAAAGACATATTTCTGTGTGTGTGTGTGTGTGTGTGTGTGTGTGTGTGTGTGTGTGTGTGTGTGTGTGTGTGTGTGTGTGTGTGTGTGTGTGTGAAGCACTGCAATTAAAGCACACAATGCTTTAGCCAAATGGGCCTCTCGGCAAACCCTGCTGTCCATGCACAACTTTACCACATATTCTGCAAGACCCCCACCCATGTTTTGAGGCTTTGGTTTCATGCTGTCTTATCTCAGACATTAAGTAGACAGCTTGTTTTATAGCGGTCATTGTCTTCTTGTATTTTGAATTTGAGCAGACTGTGATGTGATCCCAGACAGTAGCAACATGCTTGCATGAAGTCCTACAGTAAGACTGTGTTTTGTGTGTAGGTTTGCCAATGTGCGAGGAAATGTGTGTGTGTGGGTGTATCTAAAAACGTGTGTGGGAGAGAAGGTGGTTGTGTGTGTGTGTGTGTGTGTGTGTGTGTGTGTGTGAGACAGGGGACTCACCTGCAACAGGAACTTGGCCTCCTCGTATTGGCCAGCATCTACATACTGCAAGAAGAGGTCTGAGGCTGCCCTGTACGATGCAAAATGATTGGCCAGTCTCTCTGCCATCGCAGCCACTGATTGGAGAGAGGCGTATGTCAATCACACATACACTAAAATCACAAATGACATCATTAATGGCAGTACAAAAGAAAGCTCAAACAGGTGTGTTTGTGTGGGTATTCACTATAGTGCTTGGGAGTGCGTGTGTGTGTGTGTACTTGTAGTGCTATAGTTGTGAGGGCCACGATGACACGATGACACGATGACACGATGATGATTATGATGGTCCTCACAAAAGTGTTTTCCTGGCCATTTTGTTGTTATTGAAAAAAGTAAAAGTGCAAAAACATTTCTTTAGTGACAGGTTACGGTTAGGGATTGGTTTGGTCTGGGCACGGTTAAGCATTCTTTAGTTAGATATGAATGGGAGTCAATGGAAGGTCCTCACAAGTATAACACTACAAGTGTGTGTTTGTGTGTGTGTGTGTGTGTGTGTGTGTGTGTGTGTGTGTGTGTGTGTGTGTGTGTCTTACACTTATCTAGCGCTTTGTCATTGTTCTCCTCCATGACCTTTCTGAAGACATAGGCGATGCTGGAGGTGCGGCTGGAGTCTGGGGACTGTGTGAACACGTTCTCCAACGTTTCAACAGCACCCTCTATGTCATTACTGAGATAGATAGAAAGGGAGAGAGAGGGAGAGAGAGGGAGAGGGAGAGAGAGAGGGAGAAAGCAAAGGAGAGAGCAAAAGAGAGAGACAGGGAGAACGTTAAACAATCTGTCATACACCATATGAAAACATTGGACACCCAGCCATCTTAATTTTCATCTTGCTCTATTCAATTACTGTTTGTGTTTCCGACAACAGTGCTACATGTGTTGTCTCTTTTTCTGACTCTTTCTATTTTCACCTCTCTCTTACACACACACACGCACACACACACACATACAGTTTCAGGCCACATTAATATTCCTATCTGGCCAGTGGCACAATGCACATGGACGGTAAAGTTGCACTGCATTCTGGTTATGTGGCTTTCCTACGGACGCGAGAGCCACTTCATGGTCCGTTGAGCAATGCTCCGTGTGTGTGTGTGTAAGCTTGAGATGCAGAGAGTACAAGAAACAGTGTGTGTGTGCGAGCACGCGAGTGAGTATATGTATGTCTGTGTACGTGTGTGTGTTTGTGTGTAAGCCTTAAATACAGAGAGTAAAGGCCACCACACACTACAAGGAAAACGTTACGATTTTCGCCCCGTTCTGACCCTTCCGACAATCGGGGGTGCCGTTACCATGACAGCTTAATCGGGGCCGAGAAACGGGCCTGATCGCCAGGTCTGGCCGAGCGTTCTAAGATAGAATCCTAGCCGTTCCAAAAGTGCCCGATCGCAAAATCGGAGGTATCAAACATGTTTGATATTTCAGGCTGGACATAGAACGCCGACCGAGAGTGAGAGACGTTCTATTTCATATTTTAACTGAATTTCAAACAAGAAGACGCATATGGCTTTATCTCTCAACATATTAATGTCACTGGCCGCCAGGTTTCCTTTCTTTCTTAGCGCTAAGATCTTCTGATCTGCGTTTGAGAAACCAGGCCCTTGTCTGTCTGTATGATCATATTGTTTTAATTCATTGGCACCTGCAGATGTACACCTGTATGTATGTAGGCTACTGTGCATACAATTTGGCTACGGGGAGGCAGGCAACACATAATTTACCTTACCGAAACATTAATGCAGATTAAGATACATCGCCTTAAAATAGCTGAACTGTATGTTTTCCTCTTGCCATGTGCGAGTCCCTCAGTCTCAACTAACAGCAACAGTCAGCAGGTGATTTGCAATTTGCCATCGCTAATTTTGTCCCCACCGCTTTAAAGAAAAGAAAAATACCACTCCTTTTAATACATTACAAAACCTCCCTGTCTTATGGGAAGTATAATAAAACTGATAGCCTGACCACCTAAGTCGTGTATAGGTTCCTGCTTGCTCAAGTTCAGTCAAGTGCAGTTACGGAATAGCGTTAAAATCCTTTTCTTTCGCGTGTCAGAAATTGAATCTGCGGCGACTGCGCTGTAAACATATTATGTGTATATTTTAGCGATGTGTGTATTGTTATTTACGGGATTTTGAGAGTAATTTACAAATGATAACTGTTTCGTGCTGATTAACTGCTGAGGTAAGGCGATACCTTTAAGACGACCCTGGAAGTCCTCTCTAAAATCACGTAGTCTGAACTTGTCATAAAAGTTTATCATTAAGTTTAACTATTTTTTTTGATGGTGTGAGCATAATATGTTGCAACAGAACCTCAACAGGCCAAAAATGATTTGTCTTTGTACATGACATAAAAGAAGGTCAGTATAGCTGCCTGTACTGACACCACTCATAGAATGAAGCGGCAGTCGGGCACGATTGTCGTGTAGTGTGTGGTGTTCCTCTGTACGTTCGAATCTTCTGCGATCAGAACGGGACGTTTATCGGATAAGATTCTCTTTATGTGTGGGGTGTAGTACCGATTGAAGAATCGGATAAGATTTAAAAATCGTGTAGTGTGGGGTCAGCTTTAAAGAAAGAGTGTGTGCATGCATGAGTGAGTATATGTATGTGTAAAAAAGTACATGCATCTGTGTGTGTGAGTATATGCATGTGTGTGCGTAAAAAAAATATATGCATCTGTGTGCGTGTGTGTGTGTGTGTGTGTGTGTGTGTCTGCATTTGCTTCCACACGGCTGTCACACTGAACTCTGACCCCCCCCAGGCTGGCCCTCTAAGCGCTGTGACACATGCGGAGCTGCGCCACTGAGCTGAGCAGACTGGCTGAGAGGGAAGGCGACGGAACCTTCCAGAAAGGAGACGCCTGCATTAATGTGGTACCCAACAACCACCCTCCCCCCCCAACCCCAACCCCACTGCCCTAAGGCCTAAACACACACACCCACACATACACACACACACAGACACACACACAGGACTCCAAACACTTTTAAAAACCTCCAGCTTTGCTTCAATTATTCAGAGCAACAGTCATGGTGATCACAGCAGCTTTGGAGGCTTAATATTTATGTGGCTTATATCCTAGAGATGAGAATGAGGAGAGAGAAAGAAAGTGTGTGTGTGTGTGGGGGGGGGGGTGCAACAGAGAAAGAAAGAGAGAGAAAGGGAGGGAGAGATAGAAAATGAGAGGAGCGACAGAGAACAAGTGTTTGGCAAAATGTGCGAGAGAGAGGTAAAGAGAGTGATAAAAGCACAGAAAGAGAGCGAGAGAGAGAGGGAGAGAGGGAGAGAGAGAGAGAGGGAGAGAGCACACGAGCGAGAGATAGAACGAGACAGGAAATTAAGTAACAATGTAGAAAGAGTCCGAAGGCGAGCAGGGATTTTTAAGGTCATGATTTATGGATGGTAACAGAACAATGTTCGGCGGTGGCTTTTTTGAAAAACGCGCACTGCGCCACAAATGCGCTAGACGAGACAGCGGCCCTTAATCCCTGAGACGGGCCCCGGAGGAACGCCCGAGAGAACGACGCCACAAAAAAACAAGGGTGAGAACGAAAGCAAAAGCGATCACGAGCACACAGGATGAAGCCCATGTGATGCTAAATATGAAACACCTTGTGACATTATTACATTACATTTAGCTGACACTCCTATCCAGAGCGACTTACAGTTATTTTAGGAACAGGGTACAGTCCGTGGAGCAATGTGGGGTTAGATGCCTTGCTCAAGGGCACATCAGTCATGGATGAGGGTGCAGGAGAGCACTGGTCATTTACTCCCTCACCAACATTGTTCCTACTGGTATGGGATTCGAACCTGTGACCCTACGATCCCAAGGCCAACTCCCTAACCACTAGGCCACAGCTGCTATGCTATTACTATACAACTGTTACACTAACTGTGACACACTGAATAACTCCAAAATGTCTGCTGTTGCTGCTCATGGGCCAGCAGTTAAGGAGTTGGACTTCCCCACACTGATAGTTGGGTGGGGAGAGTGAATGACCATCTTCCCCCTGACTGAGGTGCCTTGGCATACCATGGCACCGTCCCCACGCACTGCCCGGGCGCCAGGACTGGACACAGTTGGAATATGCATTTTAAACAAGAAAAGCTTTTGTTGATGCTGGTGATTTGTAATGGTGTGTGTGTGTGTGTGTGTGTGTGTGTGTGTGTGTGTGTGTGTGTGTGTGTGTGTGTTGGTATTACTCACTTCTTTAACTGTGCCAGTGCTGTGTTGTTGATGAACAGCATGCTGCTGAGGTTTTGGGATGAGCCGAGAGATTTCATCTGTTCCTCCACTTCCTGGATGGCCGCCACGTCTCCTCGGCTGGCCAGGGCCTGGACCAATCGCGTGACAGCCAGAGCGCTAGGCAACTGGTCCACCTGCAGCATTCCCTTCAACACAGCCTGGGCATCTGCAGGAAGCGAGGGAGAGAGAGGCAGGACAGGAAAGAGAGAGGGACAGTAAAATTAGGAAAGTGTAGATACAAAAAGCACAGAAAGAAAAGAAAGAAAGAAAGAGTTTTTGGTCTGCGGTAGGGCTGCACAATATTTGAAAAATGTGCGATATACGGTAACATTGCTGAGTGTTGCGATGAAGATATGCTTTGAGATAAATAAACAAATATTTAAATATAGTTGTAACATCTTTCAGCTTAATCTTCACCGCTAGGCCGTAGCCAGTGCATAGCCTATGGGGTGGATATCAAGGGCAGTAAGACTTTTTTTATTTCAATAACATATACCAGTGTTGTTACACTTTCCTTGTCTCTGGTGCCCCCCCGCCGCCCCCCCCCCCCACACACACACACACACACACACACACAAGAATGAGGAATGGGTCTTCACCCTCACTCTCTCTCTCACACACACACACACACACCTTGAATCTGGTCCCTCTTCAGGTGCGTGATGAGGAAGAGACTGCCGGCCATGTCACTCAAACTGAACCCTGGGATGCGTGAGGTGGCCCTGTTGAGAGAGAGAGAGAGAGAGAGAGAGAGAGAGAGAGAGAGAGAGAGAGAGAGAGGGAAAGGAATGGATAGAGCAAAGTCCAAAGAGGGAGACAGACAGAGAAAACAGAGGACGGAAAGGAGGAAGGAGGGGAGAGATGTATATGATATATATATATATATATATATATATATATACACACATATACCATGACACAGGAGAACACTCATTTACAGATCCGAGACACTGGGCCAGTCATGCACATAGGTAACGTCTGTAGATTGGTACTTAGTGTGTGTGTGTGAGTGTGTGTGTGTGTGTGTGAGAGTGTGTATGTGTGTGTGTGTGAATGTGTGTGTGTGTCTGGGTTTGACAGTTTATCTGTGTGTATGGGTCTGTAACAGCTTGTGCATGCACAAGCATGTGTATGAGCATGTACATGATTGTCTGTGTGTGTGTGTGTGTGTGTGTGTGTGTGTGTGTGTGTGTGTGTGTGTGTGTGTGTGTGTGTGTGTGTGTGTGTGTACTTCTGGCAGACCTGCAGAGATACTGCAGCTCTGCATGTCCATGTTTTACCCAGCTCCATTTTTTTGTCTTCCACCAAAACCTCAAACAATCTCCCTTACACACACACACACACAAATCTTTTATTACACACATTACACACACTACATTAATCTGGTTGCCCAATTGAGCATCGGCGGCTGTACCTTATCGCCGCAGCGACAAGCAGGCCAGTAGCCCATTCTGCAGATTTCCACGGCAACCAGGGTCAGAGCTACTCTTATCAATCCCAACAAAATCCCCCCCCCCCCAAGCCTTTTCATTCTCTCAATCTCTCTCTTGTTCTTTGCATCCTTATAGCTCTCTCTCTCTCCTTGTCTTTTCCCTCCAACCTCGCTCTCTGTTTCTCTCTCTCCATTTTTCTCTCCCTTGCTCCGTCGAGAACAGTTTGCATGCGCCCCTTTCTTCTCTCCTCTCTCTCTCTCTCTCTCTCTCTCTCATCCCTCTCTCCTCTCCTCTTCTTGGCTGTCCATGTCCCTCTCTCCTCTCCTCCTCTCAGCAGCCCTTATCCCTCTCTTCTCCTCCTTTTGACTGTCCTTATCCCTCTCTCCTCTCAGCTATCCATGTCCCTCTCTCCTCTCCTCCATCCTTATCCCTCTCTCCTCTCCTCCTCTCAGCTGTCCTTATCCCTCTCTCCTCTCCTCCTCTCAGCTGTCCATGTCCCTCTCTCCTCCATCCTCATCCCTCTCTCCTCTCCTCCTCTCAGCAGTCCCTCATCCCTCTCTCCTCTCCTCCATCCTCATGACTCTCTCCTCTCCTCCTCTCAGCAGTCATTATCCCTCTCCTCTCCTCCTCTCAGCTGTCCTTATCCCTCTCTCCTCTCCTCCTCTCAGCAGTCCTTATCCTCTCTCCTCTCTCCTCCATTTTCATCCTTCTCTCCTCTCCTCCTCTCAGCTGTCCATGTCCCTCTCTCCTCTCCTCCATCTCTCATCCCTCTCTCCTCTCCTCCTCTCAGCTGTCCTTATCCCTCTCTCCTCTCAGCTGTCCTTATCCCTCTCTCCTCTCCTCCTCTCAGCTGTCCTTATCCCTCTCTCCTCTCCTCCTCTCAGCTGTCCTTATCCCTCTCTCCTCTCCTCCTCTCAGCTGTCCTTATCCCTCTCTTCCTCTCCTCCTCTCAGCTGTGCTTATCCCAATCCTTCTTAATCTGCCTCCGACTCGCTGCTCACTTCTGATGCAGCTGCAGGGCTCACATCTGGCCTCAGGCGTCCCAACAGACCTCTCTCTCTCACACACACACACACACACACACACACACACACACACACACACACACACACACACACACACACACACACACCACACACACACACACACACACACACACACACACACACACACACACACACACACACACACACACACACACACACTGCATGTCCTGTCTATAAGCGCATTCAACTGTGTGTGTGTGCATTTGTATTTGTGTGTGCATTTGTATTTGTGCGTGTGTGTTGCGTGTGTAAAAGAGAGTGTGAGAGAGAAAAGACAAAAGACAATAAGTAGAGGGAGATCAAGGCTGAGATGGATTACTAGGACAAGAGAGCTTAAACTACGCTCACTGTAAAAATCATCTGTGCTTGTGTGTGTGTGTGTGTGTGTGTGTGTGTGTGTGTGTCTAAGGTGTGGGTCTATAATGCATGATGAGAATGCGATGTGCGTGTTTGAATGTGTGTGCTTAGGAGTTTGACAACAAGTGTGTGGTCAAGTGCATGTCTGTGTGTGAATGTGTCTAAGTGTGTGTGTGTGTGGGTGTGTGTTGTCTGTCTCATTTTAATACCCCCAGAAGATCCCTTACTAAGACGGACAACGGTCAGAGCAGGGCTCAGCGCTTAGTGATTCCAAGAATATGGAGATTATTGCTGCTGACATTCACGCCAACCACCAGCCTGAGATTACACTCACAGGATGGCAATGGACTCACGCACGCACGCACGCACACACGCACGCACGCACGCACACGTGCCCTGCATGTGTTCATACAACTGACACAATGTTCAATGTACACACACAAATACACACTTGTGCCTGCATGTGTTGTTGTGTATAAGTTTGGAAATGGGAATGAGAAAACACTGCTTCTAGTCCACTCTGATAAAGGTCTGACTGACTGAAACGTCAGTTTCTCTATGGTTTTCCTATTAAAAGTGTTTTGTCTGTCACGTAAGCAGAGTGGCTCTTTTTGTATGCTTTGTGTAAACTGCAATGATTCTTTTCTATTAACTGTTTTTTGATTCTAAACAACATCAAAGTTAATAGTTTTAGCTAGTGATTGTGCGTGTGTATGTGTGCACGTCTTCTCTCGGTCTCTCTCTCTCATGTGTATGTGTGTGTGTGTGTGTGTGTGTGTGTGTGTGTGTGTGTGTGTGTGTGTGTGTGTGTGTGTGTGTGTGTGTGTCTCACATCTCGCGGACGGCTATGGCATCCTCCAGGTGTCCCTTGGCCAGCAGGGCCCTGAGCAGCACGTCGTAGGGAGCAGGACCCAGAGCCACCTCCCCCCCCCACAGCCGCCTTCAGCACCTCCAGGGGCCTCTGCAGAGAGGGATGGGGAGGGGAAGGGAAGAAAGGAGGGAGAGAGAGAGAGAGAGAGAGAGAGAGAGAGAGAGACCGACAGAGAGAGAGAGAGAGAGAGAGGAGAGAGAGAGAGAGAGAGAGAGAGGAGAGAGAGAGAGAGAGAGAGAGAGAGAGAGAGAGAGAGAGAGAGAGAGAAGCCAATTGGCCCTCTTGTGGGTTTTCTAGGTAAAAAGGCCAAATGGCCCCTCTCTGGGACTTCTAGTGTTAAGTTGGCCCATTTTTGACCTACCCTTCATCAAAACCCACCCATAACTTTTCGTTTGTTATGTTGCTAACAAACAAACAAACAAACAAACAAACAAACAAGCAAACGCTGGCATATGGCATAAACGAACAACAAATGTGGCGTAAACAAGCAAAACAAGCCGAAAAAGGGAGGAGAAGGAGAAGTTTGACATGCTTCACTAAGTACTGTAGACAAACAGCACACGCTTAGGAGCATGGCAGGCAGATGAGGAGAAATAGGGGAAGCAGGGAAAGAGAGAGAGGGATGAGAGAGAGAGAAAAGAAAGAGAGAGGGATGAGAGAGAGATTGAAAAGGAAGGGCAG
>CM050204.1:12946041-12968541 GCA_027475355.1 Coilia nasus | reverse complement strand
GTATATATACACCTTTGCTTTGTGCGATTTCGTATGTGATATTGTGTGTGTGTGTTCATGTGTGTGTGTGATATACTGTAGTGTGTGTGATATTACCCTTGTATATATACACCTTTGCCTAGTGCGATTTCGTATGTGATATTGTGTGTGTGTGTGTGTGTTCATGTGTGTGTGTGTGATATAGAGTGTGTGTGATATTACCCTTGTATATATACACCTTTGCCTTGTGCGATTTCGTATGTGATATTGTGTGTGTGTGTGTGTGTGTGTGTGTGTGTGTGTGTGTGTGTGTGTGTGTGTGTGTGTTCGTGTGTGTGTGTGTGTTCGTGTGTGTGTGTGTGTGATATTACCCTTGTATATTTACCTTTGCCTTGAGCACTGGACTCTGGCTTTGTTCAAAACATTCACTCGTTCACCATCTAGTGCACTCCATAGTGTTAGTTACTTTAGCTAGTTCATGTTCTAGCACACTATATGACAGAAGTGAACTGCGGGTTTGCTCCCTGACTATGACATGGGGATCAGAGGCAGGCCTTCAGCTCAAGCATAAACATTCTTCCATGTACACTGTTCATAGACGGATGGACGGATGGACAGACGGACAGATTGACGGATAGATAATAGATAAATGAACGGATGGATAGATGGATGGATGGATGGATAAATAGATAGATAGATAGATAGTAGATAAATGGACGGACAGACGGACGGACGGACAGACAGACAGACAGACCGACAGACAGGCCGACAGACTTTATTTATCCCAGGCTGTGAAATGTAAGTGTTCAAGGGTGCCAACACACACACACACACCCTCCAAGAAACTGTTCCTCAAAAAGTTTTTGCAACTCCACCTTCCTGCTTCAGCAAGGACACAGCACGGACACCAGCGAACCGCACTGCGCCGTCAGACAAGATCAGAGGAAGGGCCCATACCAGGGTGAGTGGGCGTAAGCAGGGAGTCAAGATCAGAGGAAGGGCCCATACCAGGGTGAGTAGGCGTAAGCAGGGAGTCAAGATCAGAGGAAGGGCCCATACCAGGGTGAGTGGGCGTAAGCAGGGAGTCAAGATCAGAGGAAGGGCCCATACCAGGGTGAGTGGGCGTAAGCAGGGAGTCAAGATCAGAGGAAGGGCCCATACCAGGGTGAGTGGGCGTAAGCAGGGAGTCAAGATCAGAGGAAGGGCCCATACCAGGGTGAGTGGGCGTAAGCAGGGAGTCAAGATCAGAGGAAGGGCCCATACCAGGGTGAGTGGGCGTAAGCAGGGAGGAAGGCAGCGAGGAGACGAGACAGACAGGAGGGCAAAATGAGGAAGCCAGCTACGTCCAATCCTCACCCTCCTCCTCTCTTCCCCCGCTTTCTTCTGTCTCCTACCATACTGGAAGACACTCATCTATCAGTGCACCCCCCCTCCCCTCCCCCCTATCCCATAGAGAGCAGTACGTCAGTTTGCTGAGAGTACATGTGGAGAGGTCTTCTCAACGCATTCAGAGATCTTAAAACGTCTTCATCTCCTTCAGGTTTGGAATTCTCTTTATTGATTGGCTGATGAGGTGGGCATTAACTTTCTAGGAACAGGCTACCAAATTAACGGATGAATAAATCTGGAAATCTATGCATATTGTTTCCTAAATATAAAAGGAAATTATTGATGGAAATATTACCTTGATGCAAACGGACGATAAGCAGAAAAACAATCTTCGAGGTGACCTGCTTTGTAGAAATAATGACTCGGCAAGGGCAACTCTACTCCACAACTCACAGCTGGTCACCTGGGTGGCCACTGTCCCTTACTTAAAGCGGATACAGAAATATGAGTATCGAGACGAATCTTTTTTTTTTTTTTAAATGAGAGAAGGGGAAGAGTGATGGCAGATGAAAGGTGGAGGTAAAGAAAGGTTAAAGTAATGTGGGGGGAGGGATTTCTATCAGATGACGTCTCCACTGTGTAAAAGCAGTAAGACTTTGTGCAAACCAAGACAATCACTGTGTGCACATGGACAAGTTGTATACGACTGGAAAGGGATTGGGGTCGTATCGAATTCATCTGCACAGGCTAAAGATCGTATAGGGATTGGTTTCGCGAAACCGATTACAACCCCTGGCTTAAGCCGATGTTAATCCTATTCGCGTACAGCGCATGCACTGGAATGTATTGCTTGTAATATCAAATGCCGACGGCACAGTTTGTGTCATATCAAGGAAACCAAAAACGCTGTTTGTTCGTTCATACAGACTTCCAAACAAAGGAGAATGCACAACATGTATGCAAATGCTGCTCTGTCAACCTCCTCGAACGCCATCTTTGTTTGTATGCCGCCAGATAGTTTGTTTATTTTCTTTTTAGCAGCTGTCAACCAGAAGTAGTTCTAACACCACTTGGAATACATCGCCACCTAGGGTAGCTGAAACGGCCAGATCTCTGACCATTCTGACACGAACTCCATGTGCACTTGGATTTTGGGATAGACCACCCGTTGGGTAGCAACACCCAATCCAATCCCAAACCAATCCCATCCTACCAATACCATGTGTACATAGTGAGTGAAAGAGGGCCACACATCGAACAAACATGTGAACGAGACAAAGACCGAGCGAGTGAGACCCCTAAACATCACGAGAGAGGAAGATAGAGATAGACATACGGAGAAAGAGAGAGAGCAAGTATGTGTATGTGTGTGTATGTGTGTGTGTATGTGTGTGTGTGTGTGTGTGTGTGTGTGTGTGTGTGTGTGTGTGTGTGTGTGTGTGTGTGTGTGTGTCAGCATGGCTGGTTTTGGTTTGTGAGGCCGTGTCGTGTCAGAAACGATAAGCCATTGGACTCATGTCTCACTGGGGGCCTCTCGGCCAACACTAGCATATGCTTCCTCTAACTCGCCCGCCCAAATCTACACCTCATCAAAATGCTACCCTCAGCCCCCTCAGCCCCCACACCACCCCACACCACCCCACCCTCCCTTTCTCTCATTCTCCACCATCTCTCCCTCTCTCCCTCTCTCCATCCCCATCTCTGAGAGTGGAGTGGAGTGGTGCGTTGTGGTAGGGGTAGAGCTAGGGGTAGAGGTGGTGGCTGGGCTCGGTGGGCTTGGGAGGTGGGGGGAGGGGGGGGGGCGGTGCGGTTCCTGCCCGCTAGTGACACCTGTGGACAGAAAGTGACATGGCGCTGAATATTTCATGGGGGTGCAGCGCGGCGCGCCTAATCCAAAGTGAACTCCCTCGGAGCGCTCGCATTTACATGAAATCAAGTCACTACGCATTCTGTCACATTCCTGCCACACACACACACACACACACACACGTGCTGCTGCCCCATGTGCTGCACCAGCCTCGCACCCACTTTACAGCAACTTCACACACATACGCAAACACACTCTCACACACCGACACACAGTAAGGGCAGTGGAAGGTGAAAGAGGGTGAACAAAAAGTGTGTGTGTGTGTGTGTGTGTGTGTGTGTGTGTGTGTGTGTGTGTGTGTGTGTGTGTGTGTACATCTTTCATGAGGAGTGGGTCTCGCTGGTGCGGGGCGGCCGTGTGGGAGGGAGCGAGGAGGGAAGTTTGTCGGCACTTCCACAGAGCGGCTCGACGAGCAAATGGAATGACAGCGATGCGGACGGAATGGAGCACGGCCTGATGGGTACGCAGCCCTCCAGTGGCCCGAAACAGCACAAACACACACACACACACACACAAACACACAGAGGGCTGAGATTCATCAGCTAAAAATGCCCTCCTCAATAAATGATGCATACCTAAGGAGCCCAGGCATAATTCGCCATTTAGTCAATGCTCTGGATAAAATTGGGAGACCAAAGAAAACATGTAGTGATAATTAAGCAAGAAGCGGCACGATGTCTCACTCAAACACTCAAACACACACACACACACACACACACACACACACACACAGGCACAGACACACACGGGACTGAAGAAATGAGCTTGTTTGACAGGGTGTTTAACGTACAGATAAACCCACTGGCCCCCTGCTTCTCTTCTCTCACATACCCTCACACACCCACATACAAAACACGCACAATTTAGTCATATCGTCAGTGGCGCATAATGACCCTTCACCTCAAGGTTCCCTTGGCTCGAGAAGAGAAAACATGAGGCCTAGGGATGGCTCGGTAAAAGAAAAAGAAAAAGAAAATGGGGGGGGGCAGTGCCCATAGCTGACACCCCCTCCCCAATGCTAACACCCGCTCTACCCCCACCCGGCCCCCCCCCTCTCTCCCCGCCGCCTCAGGCCAAGGTAGAGGTCAAAGCCTCAAGAGGTGGGGTCAAGAGGGGCTTCACATCTTCAACATCCAGCCAAGCGGACACGGGCAGGAGCCGGACAGACACCGCAAACCTGCCTGACACAGAGGCACCGTCTCACGTAGAGGAGAAGTTCAGTGCGAATCAATCCATAGCTTTGTTGTTTGAGGTAACAGAGTGCAGTTGGGAGGAAAAAGAACGAGAAAATGTGATGCAACATAGACCGAACTGGTAGCTTACGCTAACTGAATGGGGCATAGGAAAAGGCAACTGAAAGTTAGTCTCTGTGCCCCATTCAGTCAGTGTTAGCCAACAGTTCATTATTCGGTCTATGTTGCATCACATTTTCTCGTTCTTTTTTCTACCAACAGCACTCTGTGACCTCGACCAACAAGGCTATAGATTGATTCACACTGAACTTCCCCTTTAAAAGCACCCCTCTTACTGATGTTATCTTTGACACTTGTAGCCTTTGTTTCTCTCAGATCTTTAAACATTACCATATCAAATATCAAGAATGGGTTCTGGTTAGGTTTGAATTGAATTGGCCACAAGAGCTTGACTACTTTAAGAGGGCTTTTTGATGATTGACCTTCTGGCTTACTTATTCACCTCCACACAGACAGGAAGTGCAAACCACAGCATTTCCTACAAAACTGTATTTTAAAAGCCTCTAAACCAGAAAAACCGCACTGCAAAATCACACCTTCCCCTTTACCATCATATTTTAACACTACAAAAGCACAGCCTTTTCTACAAAACCACAAAAGATTGCATTTCAATACAGCTAAATCACAGCTTTTTACAAACCTTCAAGCACTTTGAGCACTTTAATCTTCACCGCTAAGCCATAGCCAGTGTGTAGCCTATGGGGGTGGATATCAAGGGCAGTAGGACTCCATTTGAATTCCCAACTATCCTTATATGTGGAGTATGAAACAGCGTATAGTAATGTCATTTCCATTCCAGTTAAGCCATGTTTTGCGATATGTATATCCAGTATTGTATGTTTTGAGATCACAATATTTTCGCTATATTGTTCAGCCCTAGCTGAAACTACACCACTGTGCTTATTGGTGCACATACACACAGGCTATTTAGCTCAACGCTGGCTGAACAACACACGACACGCTCTCAGACCCAAACACACGCCACTCACACTAAAAACACTTTACACCTGCATACACATAGCAGCCTTCAAGGAAAATCTCTCTCTCTCTCTCACACACACACACACACACACACACACACACACACACACACACACACACACACACACACACACACACACACTCCACTGGTATGGCGGCACATGCTGAACAAGCAGCTGACATGCTCGGCATCGCTCGGCCTCTCAGAAACCCGGCATACATGTGTAAATATACACGCGAGTGATGGAGACCCTGGCCGCAGAATGTAATCCCTTTTAAATATTTTAGGAGTGCTGGCCGTCTAAAAGCCCCCCTTTTGACCGAGAGGTCTGCTTAAGTCGTGGCCTTCGCAAACACAAACACACACACACACACACACACACGTGACCTGTAAGTAATACAGGCCTATCTCCTTCTTAAAAACACACAAACAGATGTGTATTATACCCCGCGGTCTGCAATTGCGCAGTCATGCAGTTCTGCTGTGCACTACACCCCAACGCCTCGATGCGCCCAGGCCGAGTACACACTTACACCCCCGCCAAATTGTCCTGAGCCCATTTTCACCTAGTCTCCCTGCACTATATACCTTCTGCATTATTCACACAAACAAACACACAGATACACACACACACAAATACACACAGACACATACGCACACAAATACACACACCCTATGGATCTATGTCTAACCTGATGCCCCCCGTGACCCACATCAGGGATATAACTGCATCTCACACACAGAGAGTAGGAGCTGGAGTGCAGACAGAGTGAGAGATAGTTCCATCTAAGAAACACTGCAAAGGTGCGCCCATCCTGACCCAGCAGGGCGCTGTAAAGATTTATTGTTATTATTATTATTATTACTATTATTATTAGATGCTGGGGGACAGGCTACCGCCTACCGTCATGAACACACACACACACACACATGCGCACACACACACCCTTCCTCCATGCCTCTGTTCCTCTCTCTGACTGTGACACACACACACACACACACACACACACACGCCCTCCCTCCATGCCTCTGTCTCAATGCAAACACAGAGAGAGGGACACACACACACGCACGCCCCACGCGCACACACGCCCTCCCTCCATGTCTCTGTAACTCTCTCTGACTGTGACACACACACACACACACACACACACACACACACACACACACGCACACGCACACGCACACGCACACGCACGCCCTCCCTCCATGCCTCTGTCCCTCTGTCTGACTGTGACACACACACACACACACACACACACACACACACACACACACACACACACACGCACACGCACGCCCTCCCCCCATGCCTCTGTAACTCTCTCTGACTGTGACGCGCACACACACACACGTGCACGCACGCCCTCCCTCCATGCCTCTGTCCCTCTCTCTGACTGTGACACACACACACACACGCACACACGCCCTCCCTCCATGCCTCTGTCCCTCTCTGTGTTTGCACTGTGACACACACGCACACGCACACCCTCCCTCCATGCCTCTGTCCCTCTCTGTGTTTGCACTGTGACACACACACACACACACACACACACACACACACACACACACACACCCCCACCCTATGGATCTATGTCTAAGCCGATGCCCCCCGTGACCCACATCAGGGATATAACTGCATCTCACACACAGAGAGTAGGAGCTGAAGAGCAGACAGAGTGAGAGATAGTTCCATCTAAGAAACACTGCAAAGGTGCGCCCATCCTGACCCAGCAGGGCGCTGTAAAGATTTATTGTTATTATTATTATTATTATTATTGTTATTATTATTATTATTATTATTATTATTACTATTATTATTAGATGCTGGGGGACAGGCTACCGCCTACCGTCATGAATGCCGCCGGGCTCCCCAAACAGCCCTGCTAGTACAATGCATGAGTTTCTCATTTACTGATGGTGATCTCCAACAGAGCACACACATGCGCACACACACACCCTTCCTCCATGCCTCTGTCCCTCTCTCTGACTGTGACACACACACACACACACATGCGCACACACGCCCTCCCTCCATGCCTCTGTCCCTCTCTCTGTGTTTGCATTGAGACACACACACGCACGCCCCACGCGCACACACGCCCTCCCTCCATGCCTCTGTAACTCTCTCTGACTGTGACACACACACATGCGCACACACACCCTCCCTCCATGCCTCTGTAACTCTCTCTGTGTTTGCACTGTGACACACACACACACACACACACACACGCACACGCACGCCCTCCCTCCACACCTCTGTCCCTCACTCTGACTGTGACACACACACATGCGCACACACACCCTCCCTCCATGCCTTTGTCCCTCTGTCTGCCTGTGACACACACACACACACACACACACAAGCCCTCCCTCCACATTCTGTCCCTCACTCTGACTGTGACACACACACATGCGCACACACACCCTCCCTCCATGCCTCTGTCCCTCTCTCTGACTGTGACACACACATACACACGCTCGCACACGCTCGCACACGCTCGCACACACGCGCGCACACACGCGCGCACACACACACACGCCCTCCCTCCATGCCTCTGTCCCTCTCTCTGTGTTTGCATTGTGACACACACACACACACACGCACGCCCCACGGGCACACACGCCCTCCCTCCACGCCTCTGTCCCTCACTCTGTGTTTGCACTGTGACACACACACACACACACACGCACGCCCCACGCGCACACACGCCCTCCCTCCACGCCTCTGTCCCTCACTCTGTGTTTGCACTGTGACACACACACACACACACACACACACACACGCACACGCCCT
Organism: Coilia nasus; assembly: GCA_027475355.1. Lineage (NCBI taxonomy): Eukaryota > Metazoa > Chordata > Actinopteri > Clupeiformes > Engraulidae > Coilia > Coilia nasus. The sequence continues at coordinate 12,960,334 of CM050204.1, read as the reverse complement.
CCCTCCACGCCTCTGTCCCTCACTCTGTGTTTGCACTGTGACACACACACACACACACACACACACACACGCACACGCCCTCCCACCCTCCATGCCTCTGTCCCTCTCTCTGTGTTTGCACTGTCACAGCATCAGGTTGAGGGGATCATCTCCTGGTCACGCTGGTGTGATTGATGATAGTCTTTGAGATGCCATGACAACATCGTCAGCTAGCACAGCCAGCCCCTGCCTGGGGAGGAGTGTCTTCTACTTTTATTTGAAAACATACACACAAACAAACACACACACACACACACACACACACACACACACATCTATGTCTTTCTAGAACTTGTAGAAGATTTGTAGAAGCTTTCCAGCCTTGCCACCCGCTGCCATAGGACTTGATATGTCTGTGTGTCTCTGTGTGTGTGTGTGTGTGTGCGCGTGTGTGTGACCTTAAATTCATCTGACAGCCGGTCCTGAGCCACATACACATGAAACACACAAACACAGCAAAAAAATTACAAGAGAAAAAAATTCAGGAAACACCATTCAGGCTCCAAGGGCAACACACTGATGTTTTGAGAGGAGCCACGCTGGTGACATACTCACTCACCCCGACGCACATTGACACAACTGGACAAAAGGTATGCCTAGGCTACACAAAGCCCTCAGACAGGTAGAAATGAGCCCCGTGAAACTCTATTTTGAAACTTGAAAATTTCGTTCAATTTTGGTTGAATTCACTAGGCCTAGCATTTCCCATTGAAATGAATGGGGCCCGGACTAAAGCTCCACGGCTGTAGGCTCACCTGCCGTGTTCTTCTCTCGCTGGTAGTGGGTGAGCAGCGGCCAACAGTAGTGCGGCCGGACGGGCAGACCTTCCTCCTTCATCGCCTTCATCAGCTCCACTGCCAGGCCTGTGTCCAGAACGGAGGCACGGTCAGATAGCGGGGGGGAGGAGATAAGTTTGTTTCGTTCAGTTTATTGCCATTTTAAGAACTCTATAAAATGGCCAGAACAGATTAAAATAAATAAATTAAAATGTAAATATTAAACAAGTTAAAAAACGAAAAACTATAAAACAAATAAATGAAATCAGTATTTTAAGATCAATACATGCTAGGAAGTTTAAAACATTTAAAAGGTGGAACCATATAAAAAGGAGATAAGACATAACTGGTTTGGTTTGCTGGTGGTTCCACTGATGTACCACCGATTGACGCGAAAAACGTTTCAAAGTTTTTCAATCAATGTTTTTATGGGTTTTTTTTTCCATAACGCTTGCTTTATCTGGTAAATTGCTTATTTATTTATTTGTGTACTCATTTCTGTGAGTACCTGCTAATAACAACTTGCACCACTACTTAATGCAGTGCGTAAGTTATTTTGACAATTACAGAAACCATGCTAAGAGGTTTCCTTACTGAAAAAGAAAACAACATTTTAATCTTGTTTGCCTATTTCAAGTGCTGTGCCTAGCTGAAGGTGTGTGGGACGACAATTCCGGTGTAAAATGAACACTGGAATTGTCTGTTGGGTCTGTTAAAACATAATGACTTGGTATGTTTGATGAAGAGTAAAACTAGGCTAGCCCGTTGCATTCAGAGCTAAAGTATTTTTACCATTTCTGTAGCACTGTAGCTAGTGGTGGGGGCACGACGGAAACTTAAACATATAGCTATTTTCAAACCATTAAAACAGCTGGAAGTTGCTCCATGCCTCCTTGGTAGTCTCCTGGAGCAAATCTTTTACCGTCTTAATTATTTTTAATTAAGCCTATTTTTGCTCCTGAGCAAACATACCAATTCGTTCTGATGTGCAGCTGTGGCCTAGTGGTTAGGGAGTTGGTCTTGCAATCGAAAGGCTGCCGGTTCGAATACCGAATACCGAATAGTTGAGATGCCCTTGAGCAAGGCATATAACCCCACACTGCTCCAGGGACTGTAACTGAAACCCTGTAAATATCTGGATAAGAGCGTCAGCTAAGTGTAATGTAATGTAATTATGTTTTAATAGACCCAGCGTTCATTTTACAACGGAGTTGTCCTAGATGTATCTGTCCTATATAAATGCTGTGTGAGGCTTACTGATCTTCCAGGCTTTCAGGGCGCAGTAGTGTGTGAAGTGTGTTAAATGCAAAGATGAATCTGTGCTATAAAAGAGTGGTGGGAAGCTTACCGGTCTTCCTGGCCTCTAGGGCGCAGTAGAGTGTGAACTGCAGGGCGGTGGTGTGCAGAGCAGAGTCCTTCATGTCTCTGCAGTACTGCACCAGCTTCTCCACAGGCTAACGCAGACAAGGAAAAACATTTCAAATGTCTTTAATGCAATGCCTTTAAAGACCAGTAACTGTGCTGCGTTTACTCAACGCAAGACCAGTACTTTGACTATCTACAGTACACATAAGACCAGCACTCTGCCTAACCTGGCTTCCTTTCAACTAAAACTACACACAGCAAGCGACACTATGGTGAAAAAGTGACACAGAAACAATATGGTCACACTAATACTTTATCAATATAAACAATATTGGTGTCGTGTATGCAAGTTTCTGGCAAGAAACCAGTCTCATCCACAATCCCGCTTAGTTTCACCAAAACGCGTTCACTCAAACTCTCAGTCAACTAGTTGTTGCCTGAATTTTGTCATGTTCTTTTTAATACATCTTTTTCTTTGCCAGTAATTTCTCTGTTCTGTTTTCTGATCTTTTATTTTATTATATCCAAGCACATGTCCTGTCTTTAGCATATCATATGTATGTAAAGAGTATGTCATAACATTCATTTTGTATGGTACTACGTATTTCTCTAAAATAACAATGCACAATATATACTAAATATACACATAAATAGCTAATAAGTGGCATGTTTGCGTGTCCCAGTGATTGAGGATAGAACCAGCAGACAGTGAACATGCTGGCACCGAAGACATAGCACTGGTGCTTCTCTCCCTCCGTACATTACACACACGAGCACTCAACCGCCACACCTGTGCCAAGAAATAGAGGTAGCCACCGTTACAGTTACTTTTATTTCACACTATTCACATGGACTCGCATACCATACTGTCAGTGTGTGTGTGTGTGTGTGTGTGTACGCGTGTGTGTGTGTGTGTGTGTGTTTGTGTCCTCGCCTAGTGCAAGATGACACAGTGGTGTAAGAAGACGTTTAGTATATTAAATATTTATGACCCTCTGGAACGTGGTGCTGCTTTCTGATTGGTTGCTAGGCATGCAGTAAAATCGTATATCATGCACGCCTTGAAAGTAGTTCTGGCTAAAAAGTTTAAAACTTCAGCACCGTTCCATATCAATACCCAATAGAATGTACGTACCTACTGTAACCGTCTCTATCAAACTTCACAATTAATGGCAATGTCGAGTTCAATTTCCATGAACTTAAAAAAAAATAGTAAACCGAAAATAACAACTAAATCAACATTTTGGAATAAGTATTGCATGTGTCGCGTTGCTCAATCCAAGCTAGCTAACACCTGATGAGCAGTAGCAATCACCTTACCAAATGAAAGGTAACCTTGACAACCAATTTGGCTAGTGACTGAGGGCTGCGTAGCGCTCTACTTAACGTTACAAATATTAGGCTACATTGTAGGCCACATTGTAGCGAAACTGAGTCTAAGTTAACCCTCTAAGTTAATTGAGAATTATTTTAAATACATTCTACATAATTGAGTGGCATTAACCGGGTCATAAGCGGGGTAACATCCTCCGAGGCGTGCATCATACAGTTTTAAGTCAACTTGGCAGAGCAAACTTCTTAGGCTCCACCTCGTTGACTTAAAACTGTATAATGCACGCCTCGTCAGATGTTACCCCTTACATAAATATCTGATATTAAGTTTGTGTGTGTGTGTGTGTGTGTGGGTGTCTCCCCACCTTGCCCATGTTGACGCAGTGGCGCAGGAAGAAGTTGCCCAGGTCTGGCGAGTCCCCGTTCTGGCCCTCCACATGCAGCATGGGGAAGGTCCTCAGCACCACGTACGCACTGTCCTCCTGGCCCTGCGTGATCAGGCTCAGACACAAGTTCATGGCCTCTGCAAACACGCACAAAATGAATGAATGAATGAATGAATGAATGAATGAATGAATACACACACACAACATTGATTCTGGCCTTATATGTTGGTTTATGGATTTTTGTAACCGCTAGACGTCCCAACGTGTCAGGGTTAATGATGTTTTATCTGATGCTCTGCTCTCCTCCATCAGGTCTCCACAGGTTTGTGTTCTCTCTAATGTGTCAAAGCCAGTACGCGGGATGGCTTATCTTAGTTTGCTGACGATTCTTGGCCCACATGTTGTATTAATAACACCTATGAGCACTACTTCTACCTAGTTTATAAATGGTCAGAAGACAGAATGTTTGACACAGCAGCATCTGCAGACAGACTTTGTACTCCATTAGACAACAAAAAAAAAAAAAAGATGAGTTCAAATGTGCATACAAGTTCAAGCATTCACAGACATTTTCAATGTCTTTCACCTTGATTTTACTGTGAACACTTTGAAATAAAACAACATTCTGTGAAAGTAGTTTTTTGTAAACAATTGCACCAGACACAATGTGTGTGCGTGTGTGCGTGTGTGTGTGTGTGAGAGAGAGAGAGGGCACATGTGTGTGTGTACCTGGCACAAAGCCCCTCTCATGGCGCATGCGCTCCACGATGGCCTGTACGTGCTGGCCATGTCCTGCTCTGGCCAGGCTGGACACCACCTGCATCAGGTCCCTGTCCATCAGGCTGGAGTCCGTGCTCTCCACCGTCTCCAGAGTCTGGGGAAACATAGCAGACATCTTCAACCACACATAAGAACAACAATAATAGAAATACTCATAACAGAAATATACCACTATCTCTACCGTTATTACCAGTACTACTACTACTACTACTACTAATAATAATAATAATAATACATTTATTACTAATAATAATTAATGATTTGTTACTGTTGGCATCATATGCATCTTCCAAAGCACTCACTTTTAAATTACTGACTTTGAATTTGAAATTACTGATTAAGACTGATTTTTAAAAAAAGACGATAAAAAAAAAGGCAATTTAAAAGGGTCACCCACACTACAGTCTGCCCTTTAAGCTGCTCACCTGTTTGATCTTGTCGATGTCTCCCTTCTCCGCATAAGCAGTCATGAGTGCCACGTACGTGTCTGGCCCCGGCTCAATGCCTGCTCCCCTCATCACATTTAGGATGCTCTCTGCACTCTCCATGTCCCTGTAGGCACACGCACACGCACACGCACACGCACACGCACACGCACACGCACACGCACACGCACACGCACACGCACACGCACACGCACACGCACACACACACGCACACACACACGCACACACACACACACACACACACACACACACACACACACACACACACGCACACACACACGCACACACACACACGCACAGGTTAGCGAGGCTTTCCTGTGCAGTCCAGCCCCAGGCTCTAATCCAAAACCTCACAGCAACTCTGGTTTGGGAGACAGACACGTTACCCATTTGAGCTAAAAGCCATGTTTTTTAGCTAAGTCAGTAGAGTATCCTTTTTGAGGTGGCTGGAGCGAGGTTTACTAATGTTCTGTGCTGAGCTGTGCTGACATCCACACACATGCGTTAATACATTCGAAAGGAAAACTATGATCTGCCAAGCTGTTGTCACATACCCTGCCCGAGCATGTCCAGTCACCAGAGAGTTGAAAACAGCTTCAGTGATGGGTAGATCCTTGCTCTTCATATATCCCACAAGATTGTGCTACAGGGCACACACACACACACACATACACACACACACACACAGAAATTAATACCGTGCTGTACTGGTGCTGTGGTGTTTGTTAGAGCGCCTTCTTTGACATCAGATACCTTAACTTTACACAATGCCATTTTGACGCTGCAGAAAGCAAGTACTTTGGGATTCTAATAGGAATACAAAAACACAGACACCTCACACAAATACTTGAAGGAAAAAAAAAACAAAAGAATACAAACACAGCTCACCTGGCTCCCTCAATGTCCCCCTCCTCACAGTATGCTGCTATCAGCCTCTGGTAGGTCACCTGGACAGAGACATGATAGAGCGACATGAGTATGTGTGTGTGTGTGTGTGTGTGTGTGTGTGTGTGTGTGTGTGTGTGTGTGTGTGTGTGTGAGGAGGGGTATAGTGCATATATCTCATGACAGAGGCAAAGTGTGTGTGTGTGTGTGTGTGTGTGTGTGTGTGTGTGTGTGTGTGTGTGTGTGTGTGTGTGTGTGTGTGTGTGTGTGTGTGTGTGTGTGTGTGATCATGCAGTACCCACCCTGTTGGGCTGCACGTTGGCCGACTCCATCTTGGCCAGGAACTCTGTGGGGGAGAACCTGTGCTCGTTCTGCAGGTAGACCTTCAGGAGGGCGTTATAATGGCTGGCGTCATAGGAGGCTCCTGGAACACAAAAGCACAAGCACTCCTGGGTCATCACCACATGAGGGCGCAATCCAAACAGCAAGGTTAGGCAAGAGGGGTCAACGGATGGTGAGAGGTTAGAGGTCAGGTGAAGGGTCAACCAATCATCAGCATTTTAGCATCTCTAAATGGGGAAGGAAAGAGATGTTACCCATCCCTCTCCTACACCCCACCTCCCCTTTAAGGTCATGAAGCCATTGAGGGGTCAAAATAAAGAAAGATCTTTTTGAATGAAGCCAAACTTCTGAGAAACAGTATTTTGTACATGTATAATGACCACAGATTTTCAGACGCAGTGCTGTATTTGGACATGAGCAGACAAATAGCCCAAGCACTCTTGAGGAGCCATTTGCTGAATACTGAATTCACAAAAAAAAGGTGCATGGCATAAACAAAAAGTCCCAGAAATGTACTGTAAAAAATGAAAGACTGAATGCAGCCACTGGCAGCCTTACCCAGCTCCTGCAGCTTGTCCCAGACTCGATGTGCCAACTCGGTGCGCTCGGCCAGGGGCACCTCTGGCAGGAGAGAGCCACAGCTCCGCAGAAGCAGCAGAGCCTGGTTCCCACTGGGGTAGCCTGCAGCAAGGCATACACACAGACTTCTTTATTTGTACCCACAATTCATGCATAGAACAACACAAATGACAGTTGCAAAAACTGCTCAGCTATACTCAGCTGCAGGAGTCTGACTGAAAAACAGACACACACACACACACACACACACACACAGAGGAGATGAGCAGCAAACAGAAGAAATGGCCAATGTCACCCAGTGCACCACACACAAATGTGTATTGTTTACGTCAAACCTAACATGACTTACTGATCTTGTTTGTTTAATCTATTATTTTCCTTTCGTTTGCCCTTTTATTCATTCTTGCACTTTGTTTGTTTGTGTATCCATCTCCTACCACGTGTGTGTGTGTGTGTGTGTGTGTGTGTGTGTGTGTGTGTGTGTGTGTGTGTGTCCACTTATTCATTGGGATAAGACATTTATTCTTGGCACTCACTTCTAGACCTCATATGGCTCTGTAACTTGAGTGTTGCATCTCACTTGTAAGTTACTTTGTAAGAAAAAGTGTCTGCTTAATGTAATGTGGTGAGATCATATTTTAAATTTTACCCTCCTTTGTGGTGAGTGAGCTTAGGCTGATTTCTCCCCAGTATGCAGTAATACAGAATATTCCTTTTCTGTGTGTGTGTCCTGAGCATGAACTTTTAGTAGTAAACATACAACTACTTTTTGGAATAAGATTTGATCAACCTGATACCCTTACTGAAGTGTATGTTAGCATGATGTTAGCCTAATGTTGATTTTGATAACTTTTGATTGAGAGCAAAAGCTGGGTTCCTCTTATTAGACCTCTCTGGGCGACTCAAACATGACAACATCCCAGCATTGACTAGCTTTTCCTATTAAATATTCTCAGTGCAGTTATTACTTGTACTTGTACAAGTAATAACTACACTGTACTTACACTTATACTGTACTTGTACTTATATTTTTTCCTCGCAGACAAACACCGCCCAGCCTGAAATCAGGCACGATGCCTGAATACCATCAGCCAGTGTGTGTGTGTGTGTGTGTGTGTGTGTGTGTGTGTGTGTGTGTACCCCTACCTGAGCGGCATATGTCGTGGAAGATGCGCAGCAGCAGTGTTTTGGTGATGCGTCCGGTGCGGCGCACGGAGTTGTCTAGCTTGGCCAGGGCCCAGTCGAACTGCTGCGTCTGTTTAGAGCGAAGCGCCACACTGCCCTCCTCGCTGCCCTTCTGCTCTGGGGCCACCCCGTACTGCCGCACCCCCGACACCACCGACGACCGCCATGCCAACCTGGAGCAAACGTGCACCCGTCACAGTCATTACTTTACATTGCATTACATTTAAATTAGTATATAGACTTTATTTCAGACTTCATGTCTTTATTTCAAACTACACTCATTCCTTTACATCTCATCAGATTAGATGGACACACTTTATTTCGATGGTCTATACAAAGAATATATCAAATGCGCAAAATACATTTTATTTATTTATATCTTTTATGTGTTATCTTGTATTTATTAATTATTAATTGCAGTGTATTGGTTAAAGTTAGGCTAGGGGTTGAATTGGGTTTTGTGGTGTACAGCAAAGAATTAGAGGCCGATGTTAGGTTCCACAAAAACTCAAAAAATGTTCTTGCAGGCAGAGAAGCTGATTGAAACGGTACTGATCAGATTTTTCTTTACTGTGATTAAGCAGACTTTAGCCAGACTGCACACACAGCAAAGCAGGACAGTCACACTTTCAGATCACCCCGAGTTGTTGGCCACTTAAGCTAGGTGTATACTCGCCGCATGCAGAAGTGCGCGCGCAAACGTGACGTCACAGCGCCGCACGCCCATACATACTTCATTCGACAAACACGGCAATCTTCTCCTCGTCAGAGGTGTCAAATGCCTCAGTAGTTCGGGAGCCTTGCGTGTCAGAGGAGTGAAACATGACTGAATTGCAGGTTTACATCATGATTTGGGAATTAAACTGGATAAATCCGAAAAGGTTTGAGTCAGTGTGTATATTTACAGTGTTTTCAGCTTTATACGACCTTATGAAAGATGATAGGATAAGGCAAAAAGTTAGCTTAATAAACGAACTGCAGGTTTGCACCTAAGTTGGTTTGTGGATAAAACTGAACAAAATCCTAAAAGTTTTTAGTCAGTGTTTGTATTTCTTGTGAGTTTCCAGTAATATTAGCTGATTTGTAGCAATGGAAAATACATGTTTAGGCTGGGAGTTACTAGGCTAAAGTTAGCTGAAACCAGACTAGCCATTGCCTATGGTTTTCAATGGGGCTGCCGCGCGCAAGTTACAAAAAATCGGAGGTGCGCGCACGGCAAACCTGCGCTTGAGAACGCCGTGCCAGATGTGCACTGACGTCATTTTGACTTCACTTTTGCGCGCGCACCACTGCGCGCGGCGAGTATATCCAGGCCTTTACACAGCACATCTTTCCTACTAGAGTTTAAATACTTATTTACCAAACAAAGTGAGATATGAGAGTGGTTCAGTTTTACTGTAAGGCAGGCCACATTCGTGTGGCCTGTAAGCTTCTTTGTGGGCCAGGGTCGCATCACACTTGACATGATTAAGATCATCAGGACCATAAAGCAAAAAGCAAGATGGCCACAGGGGAACTTTCTGGGTATCCCTGTGCCGGGTCTCCAATTATCCACACTACTCTACAATATGCCTCTTCATAAATCAAATGTCACCAGGGGGTGAACACACCTACTGTATGATGAGTACCAGGCAGGCCTACATCCAGTTTTAATTGTGTCGGAGCCCTGCGGAGCTCAGTTGCCCCTCCTCACCTGGAGCTGAGCCTGAACTCCCTCTGCTACAGTGTTTATAGTAGCAATACAGCAGTCAGATATTGACCACTGAGTAAGGGCTCCCTGTCCATACAAAAGCCAATTTAACCGTTACATGGCTGATTCCTAACAATAAATGAGCACTGACTCTGCCATTACTGGGAAGCATGAATCCAATGGCACTGGCAGAGATGGGCTTAATGTCTTCTAAACGTGGGGAATAGGTTTTGACCCACCCATAGGCAGTTAGATGAGAGGGATGTCAGAATAACAGGGTCGCCATCGCGACAGGGTGGGTTTAATCCTGACCTTGACCTGTGACCTCGTGGTCCCCGAATTTGAAATCACCAACGACTGCATAATAAGGCCAATATATACAAGTGTTTCCCATCATTCGCGTCTTCCCTAGCGTCGCAGTCCTATTAACAGACTTATATTTAGTAACAGACAAGATGATTTCTTACAGGGCATTTCAACAGCAACGTGTGTTCCAACTGCAAACACTAAAGCAATCGCCGTCGTTGCATACTGTTTATTAATCTTTGACATTACAGCGGCATAGACGACTAACATGAACGCAGCATCGACGTAATGAGAAGCGACATGAATTACAGAAAACTGACCTAATTACCTAACATCAGCGAACAACTTACTAGCTGGCTAGCTGTTACGTGATGCAACTACATCACTGGGCGTGCAGGCCACATTATTATAAAATTGGGCTTTGAGAGTACAACATGGTTGTTGTTTGAAGACGCAACATTGCTGTCATGTAGTTCTATAACAGAAAATGTTTAAGACCACCAAATGTGGTGGTGAGTGCATCAGTGTCATTGTAGCAGTCCTGTCAATGACAACCGCATAGTCGCAACTCACGCATGTGTAGCATCACGCCGGCTAGGATACCTGTTTACTATGACAGAACTGGAGATCCCTTGTCTTGTGCAAAATCCGATTCCTTTGGCACCGATCGTCCCGCTGTACAACCTTTTAAGCGGGGTTCCATGTTTAGTCAGCCCTGCAACCTGGAGCAAGGAAGAAGGAGAACACTTAAGCACTCGCGCTGATCTCAAGAGCGCTGCCATGTTTAACCTGGAACGTGAAGAAGGACGTGCATATCACGTGACAGGTCATAGGACACTGGACGAGACCACAGCCGTTTAAGGAAAGGGTGTATATTTTGTTCATTCTGTCATAAACGCATACTAAAAGTGGTGTAGTCCAAAAAAGAAATATCCGAGCAGGGCTTATGGCACTTCAGAATCTTTGACTAGATTTGATATGAGCTGTGCTGCGAGGCTACAAGTGAGATTGGAGGACTTTTCCATAGCGTTGAGCAATTGTAATTGCAGAGCACAAGCCTGGCTGATGGTAGGTAGCCGATATTTGGAAGTGCCTGCAATTAAAACTGTTTTCCTGAAAAAATAATGATCTGTTTTGTTCGTGTGGCGTTTGAACAATGACGCTTTAATTAACCAGACTGCAATCAACTAAAATTACTGGACAGCATAACCAAGTTTTATTTTCAATTACCAAGCGACCCTGAAATTATAATTACATGCTAAATAACAATCACTGAACCATTGTTACATGAGGTCTGTCTTGATATGCCCAAAGTTAGAGTCGGACCATGCACACAAAACAAAAGCTGTCAAGCACAGCTGTGTTAAACCTACTTAACTTAGTCCATTATATTTACATCTGTCTCGTGTTGCCAGTAGTGGTAGATTGCTAGACAATCATTATTCTGTAAAAAAAAAAAAAAAAAAAAAGTTCTATGCTACGGAAACCGCAACAAAAAAAAACTTGCTGCCCAATGCATTAAACCGGCGTAATGGGGATAAATAAGTAAGTAATTATATTTACATAGTAGCCTGACTCAAAAAAAATCTATTGCTCGGAATTGGTATGTCGGTGGAAACCTGCAATTGGAATACGTAATTGTTAATACGCCAAAAGATACCCAAGAATTCGCCATGCCAGTTTACTTAGCCATAACCGAAAGGTGGGAGCGATGATGTTCGGTGGTTAAAGATGGAATTCTGCCCTTCTTGACTGCAAGCAAGTCATTTCTTCTTCACAGGGTCAGGTTGTCTTCGACTGGGGGCGCTGTGACTCTTCGGTAGGGCCATCCCTCCTGGTTTTATCAGTGGCAGATACACAAAACTGCCCGAGGCACTCGGGCATATAGTGAAAGAACAATTCCTTCATATAAAAAAAACAGCTATATGGCTTAATCTGAGTTTGTCTAACGTTATATATTTTATAAGCCATTAAAAATGTCATCCGTGTAACACCCCTAGTAACTTCACCGAAAGACTAATTATTCTTTAATCACTAACTTTTTTTGATTAACAATTTGTAATTGCTCACTTTGCTTTGCACTTACAGTAAAGAGTGTGTAAGGGGAGGGGGTTTGTTTACCAAGCAGCAGCAGTGCCAGGCAAATTGGCAACAGCTAGGGGTCAATCTTAGAAAAGGTCGTTCAGCTGGGTGTTGTCAGAACACGGGTGAAGCTCGGCGGGTCACCAGCCATCAGAGCCAGGAGGGTTTCAGTGTGGGTGACGTCTGCCATACAGCTTGCGCTTCCAGAGGTGACAGGCACCATGGATTTCACACACAACAAAACACACACACACACACACACACATACACACACACAAATATACAGAAAAACACACTACACAATCATAAAAGTACTCTCCACACACACATGCGCGCACACACACACACACACACACACACACACACACACACACACACACACACACACACACACACACGCAAACATACATACTGCCTAACAACAATAGAGCAATACACATAAGCATATAAGTATCCTCCACACACACACACACACATACACAGACAGGCACACACACACAGGCTGACTCCCCCTGCCGTGTGCCACCCTGCATGGAGGTTGGCATGTGACAGGTGGCAGTGAGTGGACAGTGCCTGCCAGGCACGCCCTCTCCTACGGAACCTGTCTCTCTCCTCTCCCCAGCTGTCCTTCACGATGGGCTACACACACACACACACACACACATACATGAAGGGCCACATGTTCCCAGAGCATTGTGCATGTAAGGTAGGTAGGGGTGCAGGGGGAGGGGTTGTGGTTGGAGGTTGGGGGCAAAGGAGGGGGGTCGTGCTGGAAGAGCAGGGTACAATTTGCCTGACAAGTCCAGTCAGCCTCCTCCAGCTTAACCCGAGACACTCTATTTAACACAGTCATTAGTATGGGGAAGCAGAAACCAGGTGTTTAGGCATAAGATATAGGTCAGGCATTCAGACTTTATTTGTCACATACTATTTAGAGTTAAGCAGTGGTGAAATTAAATTGTAGCTCTCCCATTTGTGCAAATTGGAAAACCATAGGGGCTAGGGAGTTAGGAAATTGGTCTTGGACTGTAACTGAAACCCTGTAAATATCTGTAAGTCGCTCTGGATAAGAGTGTCAGCTAAGTGTAATGTAATAATAATAAACTCCATTAAAACATAGATGAGCCAAAAAAACACGAGTGTTTTTTTAAGATTAGCTCTTACACAGAGTTCCCTCTCTTCCCCTGATATGATGAACTGCTGTCAAGTCAAATCAATTTATTTATTTACACATTTAAAAACAACCCAAAGTGCTTTACAGATAGCACAATAAAGGTAGTGAATAAAATCATACCATTAAAACAAAAATTAAGACTCAGGAATAAGAATTATCAGTAAATACACAAGTTAAAATAATTACATAAATAAATATAAGTAAGTAAGTAAAATAAGTAAAATATTTAAAAAAATAGAGAGCAAAAAATAAACATTTAACAGTAATAACAAATATTTAACAGTAAATAAAAAGTGATCAAAACAGCAACTACTGTTCCAGTAATTTCAGTTTCAGTGCTTAAACATGCACACACACGCATGTAGTTGTGTACACACACACACACACACACACACACAGTCCTCATACTTCATTTTTCCTCTTCTCTGTCATTCTTTCTCTGACCCCTCCTTCATCATCTTTTTGCTGAATGAGTGTAGGGGGAAGGGTCTGCGCTATTTTCCCCCTTAAGCATGAAGGCATTTGTGTATGTGGTCAATTATTAATAGTCAGCTGTCAATAATTTATGTTGTATGTTATATTTTCACTTACTAAAAAATTCTTTCAGCAGGTTGTGTGTGTGTGTGTGTGTGTGTGTGTGTGTGTGTGTGTGTGTGTCGGTCTGTGTGACTCTTCTGTAAAGTCCAGCTCCTACCATTGCATGAAAACCTTGGTCTCACTCATTCCCTGACACATAAACAAATCACATAACCAACCACATTCAGAGATTTCTGCTTTGCGTATACATGCATGTATGCTGTGTGTGGATGTGTGTGTGTGTGTGTGTGTGTGTGTTGTGTGTGTGGGTGTGTGTGTGGTGTAATGTGCTAAAACACAGGTATATGGAGCTCTACCCTCTAACTGACCTAAAGTGTGTGTTGACAGAT
>CM050204.1:12933541-12941041 GCA_027475355.1 Coilia nasus | reverse complement strand
TGTGTGCATGCATGTGTGTATGTGTGCATAATTTTGCATTGCAGTAACATGTGATTACATTGTTTGTAAAGTGCAACCACAGTAATGTGTAGTTACATAGGTTTGTAGAACATGGTCAAAGTTTGACTCACTTTAACTGTCAACTCTTTCTGTCCTTCTCAATTATTTCTTTCTTTCTGTCTTTTGCACAGAGAGAGAGAAAGACAGAAAGCAAGAGAGAAATAGAGTGAGAGAAAGATTGAGATAGAGAAAGAGAGGGAAAGAGAAAGAAAAAGAGAGAGTGAAAGGGAGAGAAAGAGAGTAAGAGCTAGCGAGAGTTACTATTCAGCCTCCCCTTTGCCTGTGCTCTAAACTGTCCTGTGACCCCTGGGCATTTCACACCATGCATAACCCTAGTAGAGTTATGGTGTGGATTACTAATGAGCCCACCTGATCACCAACCACTAGCCTCCAGTGGCCAATGGTATTTACTATTTACAATGACAACATGTAGTTGTATGTAGTATACGTATTTGGTTGCTGGCATTAAAAGAAAGAAAGAAAGAAAGAAAGAAAGAAAGAAAGAAAGAAAGAAAGAAAGAAAGAAAGAAAGAAAGAAAGAAAGAAAGAAAGAAAGAAAGAAAGAAAGAAACTGACAGCTGACAGCTTACTAGAATACTCAACTTGTTTGGTCCGACATTTAGTTTACAGGCGGACAATGCCACACTTATACCTGAAATCAGGCACCTGCTGGTGTTTTGTATAAGCAGAATCCCAGTCACACAGCATCACGTTTTAATTTTAATTTTGACAGCTGATTAATGGCTGATTCCAATGGCTTGCAGGTTTGTTTTCAGCATAGCCTGTTCACAAACATTTCCCTATTTAGACGTTCGATTTTCACCTAGCTAGACTTTCCCAGAAATTCCCAGATGTCCGCAGTTACGAATATGCCCCAAAGATTATTAAATACACAAAAGCAAGATGTTTCAACCAGGATCAATTTAAAACTTTCATCAACTGTAAGAATATATAAAATACAAAGATGTCCCTTTAATAATCAAATTTAAAGTTACTATTCTCTCTGTGTCTGATCTTGTCAGCAACAGAAATACACATCTACACAGGAGTCGCGTCTGTCTGTCTGCCTGCCTGTCCGTCCGTCCATCTGTCCGTCCGTCTGTCTGTCCGTCCGTACGTCTGTCTGTCCATCTGTCTGTCTGCTGTCCGTCTGTCTGTCTGCCTGTCTGTCTGTCCATCCGTCCGTCTGTCTGTCCATCTGTCTGTCTGTCTGCCTGTCTGTCTGTCCACCCGTCCGTCCGTCCGTCCGTCCGTCCGTCTGTCTGTCTGCCTGTCTGTCTGTCCGTCTGTCTGTCCATCTGTCTGTCTGTCTGCCTGTCTGTCTGTTCACCCGTCCGTCTGTCTGTCTGTCCGTCCGTCCGTCCGTCCGTCAGTCTGTCTGTCTGTCTGCCTGTCTGTCCGTCCGTCCGTCAGTCTGTCTGTCTGTCTGTCTGTCTGTCCACCCGTCCGTCTGTCTGTCCGTCTGTCCGTCCGTCCGTCAGTCTGTCTGTCTGTGTGTCCACTCCTTCTCGAGGCACATCAATCTAACACCTTCCCTAGCCGCTGGCAGCCCGTCTGTCTCTGGCATGTGATATACACAGTGACCTATCTGAGGTGGCATTGTACTTCTCACCTCCTCCCCCCCTTCCTCCTCCTCCTCCTCCTCCTCCTCCTCCTCTTCCTCATGCCTCGTTCTCTGCCTCCTTCATTTCCAAACACTTTTCCTCAAAGGTTCAGCCCTGCTATGTGTGCCAAAGGCCCAGACCCTCTGGGCCTCAGGCCCAGGTGACATTTTTGGGGGAGATTTGAGCAGAGGCAGAGGGGGGTGGGGGAAGGGGGTCATTTGTTGTGTTCTTTCTATGGTCCGACTAGAAAGATTACAGCCCGACGTCTGTTTTCTTTACAACCCACTCCATGATGTGGTCAAACATCATCACTCACAGACACATGGACACATAGACACATGGACACATAGACACAGGCACACGGACTGAAAGTCCTGACAAAGCAGTGAAAAGGTGAGAAGGCTTCCATCCCCACCTGACCTTTACCTCTCCCCCTGCCTTCAGAAGCTAATTGTATACAGTCATTGCTCAAAACACACACACACACACACACACACACACACACACACACACACACACACACACATATGCAAACACCATTCTGCCCGCAGACACATGCTCTCTGTCCTTCTCTATTACATGTGATCGGCTGTCCAGCGCCTTGCCCAGTGCTGGTGCTGCAGGAAAGTGTCACGTGTCATTTCCTCCCGCGTCGTCTGAGACATGGGATCACAGCACCACCAGGGGCCAAGACGACAGCCAGCCGGATACCCCAACACTCTGGTGCAGTGGACACTGGTCTACTGTCAGCTCTTTCAGACGATCCATGGTCTTTGTTCAGTGCATGGACTTGGTTGCTGGCATTAAAAGAAAGAAAGAAAGAAAGAAAGAAAGAAAGAAAGAAAGAAAGAAAGAAAGAAAGAAAGAAAGAAAGAAAGAAAGAAAGACACAAGGAAAGAAAGACACAAGGAAAGAAAGAAAGAAAGAAAGAAAGAAAGAAAGAAAGAAAGAAAGAAAGAAAGGAAGACACAAGGAAAGAAAGACACAAGGAAAGAAAAACACAAGGAAAGAAAGAAGGAAAGAAAGAAAAAGGATTTCTTTTAGAAGTGAGTTTTCCTGTACATGTGTAATCCCGTGCATTCAAATGCTTATTTGTTATTCTTTCCATAACACCGACCTTTTATTTGTCTATTAATGTTGTTCGTAGCCTTAAACCTTCCTATGACTGGGTCTGAGTCTAAGCTACATCCATGAACACATGTTTGGCCCATTTGATAGCAAACGCAAACTACAAGAACAGAAGTCCCATTTTGGAGATTTTTGTCTTGCTTTCATTTGCTCTATAACCACATTGTGTTAATAGATCTATTGATACATTGGGCTCTAGGGCCATATATTTAATAAAATAATTATTACCACCCTTACTTCTACAAATACAACAACAGCAAGAAGGAAGTGGCTACAATACTGTGTCAATGTTATAAAGTCAGACTATGACAACATGTCAAACGCACTTAGGGTGTGTGTGTGTGTGTGTGTGTGTGTCTGTTTGGGTGTGTGTACACTGTGCTAATGACTAGGCCTGCGAATGACTAAGACTAACACGTCATTAAAGCTGTGAGTCGAGAGCACAAACCGCTACAGAGAAGAACGAACAAAAACAGCCCCTTAGTCTACCCCTCTCACACACCCAGGCAGGACGAAGCAATCAATGTGCCCTGTAATCTTTACACCTTAACACACACACACGCATACACTCTCTTCTCTCTCTCTCTCTCTCTCTCTCTCTCTCTCTCCTCTCTCTCTCTCATGTGGCAGTTGGCCATCGGGGTCGTGTCAGTGATTGGCATCGGTGGGTAATGTCAGACATGTCGTCTCGTATTACTCCATGCTTCTGTGAAAATGTGTGTGTGTGTGTGTGTGTGTGTGTGTGTGTGTCTGTGTGTATGCACACACGCTGCCCTGCATGCCATCGCGCTTCGCTGAAGAAACTCTTGATGGAATCATCACTACCAACACCACCACTTCCTCCCTCCTCTCTCCCTCTCCGCTCGGCTGGCGCTGAGCTTCTGGGAGTCTACGTTTCCTGGGGGAGGCAGATTACTGTCGCACCCCCTCCAGATTCCACACCACAGTGAAAACACAGCCCTGAGGCAGTGCGATGAGGCGAAGGTGAATGAGTTGGTCAGAGTGTGTGTGTGTGTGTGTGTGTGAGAGAGAGACAATTAGGGAAGTGACTCTCTCGACTCTCTCGTTTTTTCAAGAAAAAAGATAATAAATTGTAGCAGAGCGTGTCTAGACTGTCATGGTGCTCTCACTGCCACTCCAGTTCTGACCTCTCTGTCTTACTCATGTTCTCTCTCTCTCTCTTTCTCTCTCTCTCTCTCTCTCTCTCTCTCTCTCTCTCTCTCTCTCTCTCTCTCTCTTTCTTGCTCTGTATTTGTTCTTTAACAGATTGCCTCTTCTTTCTCATGCCAGATCATGTCTATCATGAGCCCTTTTCAAGCAGTCCAGACCCAGCCCTTTGTCCATGTTGAGTAGAGTAGAGATAGTAGAGAGATACTTTATTTATCCTGAAGGAAAATCAAGGAACTACATGGATATGTAGCCACTCTTGTTGGCACCTGGAAGTTAATGGAAATTGAGACATCTTGTGCTTATTTATGTTCTTTCAATAGACAGCAACAACAATATACCATAAAACATGCATGTGTAGTTCCCTCCAGTCGCTGTTTGACAAGTTACATAAAGATCCCCATACCCATAGATAACTACACACACACACACACACACACACACCCACACACACACACACACACACACACACACACACACACACACACACACACACACACAGGGATAGGGTAAGGGTTAGGGTTAGTGTTGTATATGTACAGTAGTGTAACGGCAACAGGGACCATTAAAATAAAATGTTACGTTTTTTTTATGTTTATGACTAAATGTAATTTGTCTAGCACACAGGTTTTAGAGCACTTAACGAGTGTCACACAAGCTGTAATTTCATACTTTGTCAGAGAACCTCCAGTAATAGCTGATCTCGACCACATGGGGTTTTAGGAAGCTGTGGTAATGCTTTGTGTGGTTTTTGTTGTTGCTGAAAGTTTCACAGGTAGACGTTTGTAAAGTTGAGAAAGACTTAGATGGAAGATGCAGTTGACGTCTTACAACATGCCGTCATCGACACAAACCGTGTCTTGCATATATCTGAGGCAAATGACTCATAGTATACATTGAGATTCCTTGAAGGCCTTTTCATAGACGCATCCACAGCAAAACTTTCTACAGGTAGGCTTACACTCCTCCTAATTTACACACACATGCACAAACACAAAACTTAAACATAATTGTAATTTTTAAACAAAGTTGCCTCCTTTTTAGTTGCACATTAATATAGTCTAATACAAATTACAATACAAACATTGAGAGGAAATATTTGTAATAATAATGCCATTCCGATTTTCCAGCGCACTGATGTATGTACACTTGAGAGTCTAATGGAAAAGAGGTTTATTCACCAACAGAGTCTGAAATGCAATAAATATGCAGAAGTCTTGTCATTTCATCTTTCTAGAGACAAAGAGAACACATTCAATCTCAAATGGAGGAGCATTTCAGCCAGACATATAACATGACCAAAAATGATGACAGGAATTGTTTCAAAAACTGCAGTTGCGTTCAGCAAAGGGACTGGTGTTCCTTTCCCCACTGGGATAACGTTACCCTGACGGTTCAGTGGATAGCCCTCTGTGTTGCACTCCCTGGAATAAGCTTTGCTGTGTATAAATTATGCTCTCTGATCAAACCTAATAACTTTACTCCTGTGTATGTTATAAACCTGCTCATCGCTGACCTGATTCAAATTTGTGCCAATCCGATATACTCTACTTTAAGAGTAACAGGATGCTATTGTGATAGTTCTTTGGTCATGTTGTTAACATTCCAGTTTGGTGTGTTAGTGAACATATTCTTCATGGTATGTATATCTGCTGAGAGATACATTAATGACTGCTCAGGCTGTCTGGTACAGAAATATCCAAAAGATGAGACTGTCAGCTCTTGTGTCTGCCACTGTTTGGATCATATCAGCTGTCCTCACAGTCACCAGATTCCCTGTAACCTTTTCTCAAATATGCTATTTGTTTTTGCTTCTCCCGTATCCCCTGGTGATGTTCTTTTTTGTGGGAACATGGAGGGCCCTCTCCAGCACATCAGTACCTCCTCATGTCCAAAGATGGATTTTAGGAATCCAAGTTCTTATCCTCTGCATTTATACCATTGTATTTCTTCCTTATTTAGTAGTGGTGTTGATTCTGTATATGAAAGTTGTAGATGGGGCTTTTTGGAGATCCCTTTTGGATTTGCTTGAACTTCTCATTGCATTGAACCCCCTATTTGATCTTCTCATTTATGTGTTTATGAGAAAGGATGTTAAAAATATCTTTAGAGAACTTTTTTATGATAAGAGGGATGAGGAAGGACAGTTACCAACTAATACCACTGAAGCCAAAGTCTAAATAAAATACTCCACTAAGCATATTCATATAGAAGTTCGATTTGAGTGAATAAGTGATTTATTAAACACTCTGTTGTGCCACCATGCTGAAATAAAGACAGACAATCACTGCGTGTACATGGACGAGTTGAATCCGATTGGAAATGGTTTGGGATCGTATCGAATTCATGTGCACAGGCTAGAGATCGTATAGGGATTGGTTTCGCGAATCCGATTGCAACCCCTGGCTTAAGCTGATGTTAATCCCCTTGGTGACGCCTTGTTCACGGTATTGGTTTGGATTCGCATACTGCGCATGTAAAACCACTCGATCCCAGAAGCTTCTGTCCCTAATTTTCATTCATACTGAATGTCGAGGCTTTCTATCGCCTGCTCTCAACAAGTCTCGTTGTCCTCAATTGCTTGTAATATCAAACGCCGACGGCACAGTTTATGTCGTATCAAGGAAACCAAAAACGCTGTTTGTTCTTTCATACGGACTTCCAAACAAAGGAGAATGCACAACATGCATGCAAATGCTGCTCTGTCAACCTCCTCGAGCGCTATCTTTTGTTTTGTATGCCGCCAGATAGTTTGTTTATTTTCTTTTTAGCAGCCGTCAACCTGAAGTAGTTCTAACACCACTTGTTGAAAGGAATATAGCGCCATCTAGCGTAGCGGAACGGCCAGATCTCTGACCATTATCCGCTAACACGAACTCTCATGTGCACAGGGATTTGGGACAGACCATGCCGTACGGGCACACGGTAGGATTGGATTGGATTGGGAGTTGCTACCCAACGGGTGGTCTGTCCCAAATCCCTGTGCACATGAGAGTTCGGATTTCCCTCTTTCTGATCTTTGCACATACAACAATTAAAAATATTATTATTAACTTAGATTAAGTTATATTAAATAATATTTCATTATCTATTCTTTTTTCGTATATTGTATTTTTTGTCTTCTTTTTTCTTTGTTTCTGTGTTTTAAATTTTGCTCTGTCTTTTTTTAACAGCACTTTTGTCAACTGCTGTTGTTTGTAAAGTGTTTTATTGACACTGACATTGATGTATCTAACAGGGTGAAATGTTGATGTTTTTTCTATGAATCTTTGATATAAAATGTTAACTGTAAAATACAATAATTCTGTAACAAAGTGAATGTGCTTTGTGTTGAAATTGTCATTTTAAACCGGCAGGAATGTGCTATCTTTAAAAGGTGTTTTCCACAGACATATTTTGTAGCTTACATTGGGTTAGTCCTATTGGATTAATTACCATAGGTAAATACAAGGGTCATTTAGTCGGCCCCAGCAAGACCGATCCAATCAGCGAACAGAGGGTGTGTTCGTTAGCCGTGACGTTGACCTTGTGTGCTACATTT
>CM050204.1:12866041-12928541 GCA_027475355.1 Coilia nasus | reverse complement strand
ATGGTTTAAAAATAGCATAGCCGTCATGCTTCGTCTAAGGGCACCTACCACTTCCATTGTTAGCCTTCTGGGACAAACAATAAAAAATAGTTAAACTCTGAATGCAACAGGCTAAATCAATTTTGCTCCTCCGTACACATACCAACTCGGTATGATGTTTTAACATGCCAATTTTCATTTTACACCGAAGTTCTCCTTTAAGGACCTGTTTAGCACTACGGTCAAAAGCAGAGCTATACAGGAGTCTGTAAGAGAGGGTGCTTATAATCTAAACATGAGGCCTAACTGCAATTTAGTCCTGTTTTGTGGATTCTTTCCAAGGTCAACCTGTATACCAGTTTATAAAAAAAAAAATTAAAATCTATTAAAATCTATATGTAGACATGCATTTAAAGGTATTTCACCATCAGGCCCTTTATAAATGAACAGCATTATGTTCTTTCTGAGAAAATGAGCATGATGATAACTCTTGAAAACAAACTGAATGAAAACACCCAAACTCCCACTCCCCCAAATCACTGATTGCAATTATAAAACTGACCACTAGATGGAGATACAATGCTTCAGACAAGGGTCTGGTCCGTGCATGTTGCCAGAAGAAAATCTTCTCTAGATGTTTGTAATAATAATAATAATAATAATAATAATAATAATAATAATAATAATAATGCACTTCATTTGTAATGCACTTTACATTTTAATACAAATCTCAATGTGCTTACAGACAAGCAAGCACCAAAACAGATTTAGCAAGACAAAAGCAAAAAGCAGTAACTCATACAGATTAAGGGCCATAATAGCGGAAAAACAGAAATGTCTGAAGACCCTTCCCAAAATTAATAAGAGATTGAGGTGCCCTGAGTTGGTCAGGGAGGTTGTTCCAGGGATGAGGGGCACATCCCTGGAAGGAACAGCACAGGAGACCCAGTCATTTGTTTTGGAGTACAGAGCATGGTTCAGGGAAGCAAGAGACAGCTGAAGTTCTCTGAGCAGAGTGGCCATGAAGAGGGTTGTGAGGTGAGGAGGTCTTTTAGGTATGGGTCACTGCCACCCTGTACTCGATCCTGACTAGGACAGGGAGCCGGTGAAGTGAGCGCAGGATGGGGGTGATATGCTCATGTTTAGAGGATTTTAGGAGGATCCTAGCAGCACTATTTTCAATTTATTGCAGTTTCTGAAGATTCTTTTTTTTTATTATTATTACATTACACTTAGCTGACGCTCTTATCCAGAGCAACTTACAGACATTTACAGGGTTTCAGTTACAGTCCCTGGAGCAGTGTGGGGGTTAGATGCCTTGCTCAAGGGCATCTTAACCATGTGTAGGGCAGGATTCAAACCGGCAACCTTCTGACTGCAAGACTAACTCCCTAACCACTAGGCCACAGCTGCCAGATTCTTGTTGTTGATCCCTATAAAAAAGCATTGCAACAATAATCTTATCACAAGGAGACAAAGGCATGAACTAACCTCTGTTTATCAGATAGTTTTTGGTTTTGGCAGAGGTGATTAATGTCAAAATGTAGTTGAGGGCTACATTTCAGACCAACATTTCTAAAAACAGGGAGGAGTGGAATACTTTGAGTGGAACAGTTAATGCTGTATATGGGGGAGGACTGGATTTGATAGGCAGTTTCAATCAGGATGCCCTCTGTTTTAAAGCTATACCCCTGTGCCCTCAAAGCTCAATGTCCACAAAGTTCATATGTAAAAGTGGTGAAGGTGTATTTTAAGAGATTTCATTCCACAAGTCATCATCCACCAGTCTTCTCTTTGGTGACCGATACCAGTACCTCTGTTTTAAAACTTTTCAGCTGGAGAAAGTTACACTGTATCCAGAGCCTAATGTCTTTTAGGCAGCCAGTGAGGGTAGAGAGAGTAGTTGGTCTGAATGATGACTATGGGTGAGCTGAAGGGTGTTGAGAACCTGTCCTCACATATATCTGTTTGTCATCAGCATAGTAGTGGAAAGAGATTCCATAACAGGTAATGACACCGCCAAGAGGGAGCATGTATAAGGTTGAAAAAGATAGGTTCAAGCGCCGACCCCTGGGGGACACCACAGCAAACTTATTTGTGAATCAGAAACTTTGCATTTCCAGAGGCAGCATACCAGTGCTCTGTTCTGTCAGTGAGGTGTGATTTAAACCATTTAGGGACACTGCCACTGAGATTAATCCTCTGATATGGTGGAGGAGTATGTTTTGGTCGACAGTGTCCTTAGCAACAGATAAATCCAGGAGAATGAGGAGGGGTAATGAGTCAGAGTCGGCAGACATAAGTAGTGTGCAAACATCATTTGAAGGAATCCAGTGCTTAACATCCGTGGCCTCAAAGCTCAACGCCCACTAAGTTCATATTTGTAAAAGTGGTGAAGGTGTATTCCATTGCATGATTTTAAGAGATTTCATTCCACAACAAAGACCATCCCCCCAATCCCCCTTTTGGTGACCAGCGCCCAAGTTGCCCAGTTATTCAAAGTTATCAGTAACAGTACAGCCTGTGATGCTTAAACAAGTACATAAGTAGATAAGTAGAAGTCTTTATTGTCACTATGCAAAGTATAGCGAGATGTCGGAACGGCCAACAGATGCACAAGAAGACACCGTATATAAGAATAAGAATTGAAATAGATCACTAGGTAGAATTAACCCTTTAAGAGGCACCCCCTATTATAACTTTGTTGTTAGCAGAATGGCAATTACCAAGTTGTAATGTGTTTCTAAACACTTTGTGTAATGTCGTAGTAATGTTATAATATTGTAGTTACATTTTTTTCAGTCACAGTGAGTCGTAGCGCCGGCAATACGATATAGGTTCAATTTACAGCAATATATACAAGTAAGACTATAAAATAATATAAAAACAATATGTACATTTTACACTGTCAAGCTATGATAAATATAAACCGAGGTGTGCCAAATTCACCAACTTCCCCACAATCCACCAGCTGCCTCTACCCTTAATTAAAAACTCTGATGTTCATTTAAAGTTTTGGTTTTGTAAACACGTGCGTGAACACGAATAAACAGTCCTTGTAGGCCAGAGGTGCTCAAACGACGCAATGACAGTATTTAATAATGACCATCAGTGATGCTAATATTTTTTCTCATTGTAAGTGAGGAACTGTTGTTTACTGTTTCTTACCATAGACACCAGAGACTGAAGCTGGAGTAGGTGGGTGTTGGCTATGAGTGAGCCAATCACAACATGGGATTATGGGAAATGTAGCACACATTAGACACACAACATGATGAAAACAGAATAAAGTGTGTATGCAATGTCTCTGTGTGTGTGTCATACAGAGCCAAAAATAACATAAAGCGTCTATCCTTTTGAGGCCTAGGCAGAGTGTGTATTTGTGTGTGTGTGTGTGTTGTGTATTTGTGTGCGTGTTGCGTATTTGTGTGTGTGTGTGTGTTGTGTATTTGTGTGTGTGTTTGTAAGTGTGTTCGTGTGTGTGTGTATGTGTGTGTCCATATGTGTGTGTGTGTGTGTGTGTATTGTGTGTTTGTGTGGGTTGTGTATTTGTGTGTGTATGTTTTGTTTGTTTGTGTCTTTGTATTTGTGTGTGTGTGTGTGTGTTTGTGTGTGTGTGTGGGTTGTATATTTGTGTGTGTGTATGGGTGTGTGTTTGGGCAGCTGTGCTCTCTCCCATCCTTCTGGCTCATGCTACTGAGCTTGCCAGGCTGTTCTGAGGTCAGACAGATCCAGTGAGGGGAGGGGGGAGCCCAGGGAGAGAGGTCCAGCAACGTCTGACAAACAGCTGTTTAATGAGAGTAATCCCATTACATTTGTATAGGCTTGGCTCTAATGCCCTACTCTCACTCTCTCTCTCTCTCTCTCTCTCTCTCTCTCTCTCTCTCTCTCTCTCTCTCTCTCTCTCTCTTTCTCTCTCTCATTCTCCATTCTCCCCTCTCCCACACATTCTCTCCATCCCCCCTCTCTCTCTTACTCCTTCGTATAAACATTTTCTCTTTCTCTTGGGTATACTATGATTGTCTCATCTTTCGAGGAGTAAGCAGCGCTCCTTCATTAGGCACACATAAGAAACAAGAGACGATGAAAGCTTCAGGATTCGCTGCATTGTCATCCTGTAACCATCCTTGAATCACAGTTAGTCGGGATGCCCTTGAGTGGCCATTCAGCGAAAAGTAATATTGCATTTATATTTGCTGGTTTAGGCCCTTTCACTTCAAAAATAAACACATTTGAAAGTAAATCAATACTAAGTGAGTAAATAGATAGAGTCATGATATTATTTTTCTAATGGTCTCCAAACTTACTGCATTGTACACTGACTGCACAGGCTAGGCGACATTAGGTGCTTCTCTATTTATGTGTATTTCTGCATATGCTCAATGATACATTCATTCATAACAGCTTGCTATTAGGACAAGCAGTGGGATGGGTAACTGAAATAAAACTATGGAATGTTAAAAGGATCCTCGGCTAGTTAGACATGCTAGCCTTATATAATTAACATTGTCGTTAGCTATACATACATCATAAAAAAATCTATTTCAGCACAGGAAAACTCTCATCGCAACCGTTTGATGTCATCAACCCAGAATGCATTGCGACCTAAACAAGATTTGCGAACTATGAGCTGATCAGATTTTCTACATTTTCTCATACAAACGAACATATTTGAGTTTTTTTACATGACGTATATACAGCTGACGCCAATGTTAATCATATAAGGCCGGTATGTCTAACGAGCCTGAGGATCCTTTTAAAATAACCTTGGGTTGCACTTTATAATAATTACTCCCTAGTTATTTTGCATTTGCTCTCAGTTAACTGTCTCAGTTAACACTTTCTTCATCATCTGTTAACCACTGGTCTCAGAGTAGGGTATATGTCATTAAATTATTTATTAACATATCTACAAATTTTAAACCAGACAGAGAGGATTGCAGACAGACAGATAGAAAGCAGGCAGAGTACTGATGAGAAGTAATGTAGTGGTCAACAAATGATGAACAAAGTGTTAACTAAGAGTGAACAAATGCATAATAAATGCTTCATTGAGAGTAGCTATTGTAAAGTGCAACGTAACCGCTTTACCTCTGAGTTAAATCTACAATGTAAAGAACTGTTTGTTTAGAATATATTGTTGGTGTATGGGTGTAGTGATGAACTTGTGCTGCACCAGGTAAGGCAGAGGAATGATCGCTGGTTGAGTCACGCTGGAGCTTTATGCTCTTGACCTCTTTCCTCTGAAGAAATGCTATTCTGGGGAGTGTGTGGGGATAAGTATCCCTCTCTAGCCCCTCACATCCCTCCCTTCCACTCTCTGCCTCTGCTCTTCTACCGTTCTAATTTACCACCCACTCAGCAACAGACAAAGCAGAGAGGCTGACTCAATACCTGTGGCTTATGTGCATGGGTTCAAAGGTATGCATGATGATGTGCTTTCTGTCTCTCTTTCTCTCTTTCTCTCTCTCTCTCTTTCTCTCTCTCTCTCTTTCTCTCTCTCTCTCTCTCACACACACACACAGTGATTTCATTTCTCATACTTCCTACATTATAATTCATTTAAAGGCTCGGAGATATACTGCCAGACAGCCAGATAAATATAAGTCGATAGACAGACAGACAGACAGACAGATACATACATACATACACATACATATATACATACATGCATACATACATACATGCATACATACATACATAGGCCTACATACATACATAGAAATTATGTCACTGTCCATGCTTCTTACTACAATGTCATCTTTACATGTCATCTTTTATTGTACCATCTTTAAATTGCATCTTTTAATAGCAGTCTCATATCATACAAGATCCAACATAATACATTTTGGAGAAGAGTGTGGTTTCAGGGCATCAGCACAGCAATGAAAGTGGCATGAGTCTTTTCTGACAAAACTATACTACATCTGTCTCTCAGCACCCTTAACCCTGCAACATGCCCCCCCCCCCCCCCCCCCCCACCCCCCCCCACCCCCAGACATTTAGTGGCCCACAGGCACGCCGAGGCAGCTGAAGAGGGCCCTCTGAAAACAACATAAAGATCCCTGGTGTCCAGAGCCTCGCACTATAGTTTCCATGGCGATGAATGGCACTCGCTCAGCGGTCTCCATAGCAATGGCTGTTTGAGCAGTTTGAACGAGTGCGGAGGCTTGGTGGCGTTCGGTTGTTTAGCCCTCGTGTTGGGTTAGGCCAAGGTGAGTGCCACAGTGGGCACGTTGAGAATAAATGGATGTGCCATCTGTCAGGTGGGCTGACACCAAGCCTGAGAGGCACTTCATGTTATTGTACATGTAAGAGAGGAACAGGACGTGGGAGGAGAGAGGAGGAGGAGAGAGGAGGAGGAGGAGGAGAGAGAGGCAGACAGAGAGGGTCCTAGCATAGAGACAAGAGAGAGACTGAGAGGGTGGCAGGAAATCATGGAGAAAAGAGGAATAGAAAGAGGTGTGTGACAGAGAGAGACTGACAGAGAGAAAGACAGAGAGAGATAGAGAGCAAGAAAAAAAAAAGAGAGAGAGAGAGAGAGAGAGAGAGAGAGAGAAAGCGAAACCTTTCAGAGAACTTCTCATTAGAATACGAGCCTGCATGGCTTTTGATTATTTGCTAATAAAACACCATGGTGTGCATTGTAAATTTTAGATTAATTGGAAATGGACTGTGTGTAAAGTTTTAAAACATTCCTATTGAAAACTAAACATGTTAACTACCAAATAATAATTGAAATGACAAATGTTTGTTTCAAGAGTGGAGTTTATTTACCAGCAAGACTTTGATCCCTGGACCCTGGCCACTACAGGGCCCCACAGGCTGACAAACCAACAGACTAAAACTGCCTCTACCAAGACATACCAGATCTGTGTTAGCATACCTTAGTTTAAGATTAAATGTTTAGATTAAATATTACATGTGTGAGATTATATTGGCTGTCAAGATTCTTTGACTGGATGGAAATATGTGGACAATAAGAGTAGGTGGCTTTTTGTTGACATCTTGTGAAAATGTTTGTTATTTGTATAAATGGGTATGAAAAATCTACACCAGTGATTAAGCTGACTAAGCTTTGTCATGTCTTTGTTCATGGTCAGATCCCAGCACTTTATAAACATCACCACCTACATGTACAGTACGGGCCAAAAGTTTGGACACACCTTCTCATTCAATACGTTTTCTTTATTTTCATGACCATGTACATTTTAGATTGTCACTGAAAGTATCAAAAATGTGAATAAACACATGTGGAACTAGAAAAGCACTTGGAGAGCGCAGACCTCTGCCAAGGCAGCTGAAATCTCCACCTTATACCATCCCCACCTGAAGACTTTTTGTTTGACGAGTAAATGAGCATATTGAGCATTATGTGTAGAGTTATGAGCAAAAATGTCCAAATTGGCCCTATCTCAAAATGGTGAAGAATCCTTTAAAAAATCCTCGATCCAGATGGTGATCCGGTACACCACCAAAAACTAATCAGTTCTAGTTAGCCAAGCTGTGATCTATCCTGAAAATTCCATTGAAATCCCTCCAGAACTTTGAATTATGCTCTTAATAAACAAGCAAACAAGCAAACAAGCAAACAAACAAACGGACAGACAAACAAACAAACCAACGCCGGCAAAAACATAACCTCCTTGGCGGAGGTAATTATGTACTTAACAAAGAAGTGTGAAATAACTTAAAACCTGTCTTATATTCTAGTCATGAAAATAAAGAAAACACATTGAATGAGAATCTGTGTCCAAACTTTTGGCCTGCACTGTATATTACCCTGGCCAGGCAATGGGGTAAGAACCACAGAACCTGGTCTGCCTTATCCACCCTTGTCACAGCTCGACATGATCTATGTCACAGTGAGCAATTTATTTTGGTCTGTAGTAGCCTACATTCACTCTGGTGTAGGGTTGTCTGTCCCACCCCTTCCACAACTGAGTAAAGAACAATTTCTATGTTGAGTTAGGAAGGGGAGGTAAGGGAGAAGATATACATTATTAAACTGCTCATTGATTCATTCAACTATTCTTCAACATCATACAGTTACCAGCTACAACATCGTTGCATTTCATAAAGTGCATTACTGCACTGTATTTTTCCTTGATTTTTTAAAAAGAAGCCTTAATTTTTACAGTCAGTTGTATACATTTGAGGTACGACAAAAAAATCCAAAACCACCTTTGACTTGTGAGTGATGGTTCTGCAACAGACAGTTGAATAGACAGGAACGGAGGCTTTGATGTGAGTGACAAGATAGATTCACAAGATCATCAGTGAGAACGCATACTAACTATCTTCTTACATGAATTATATAATTTCATCTCATTTTTAATAAAGTACATTCATAGCTTGTTTGTAACCTAATCGATAAGAATAGAAACCAATTTGAGCTCGCTGCGTTACTGTCTCCAGACAAATGATTGGCTTTTAGGAAACATCGTCCCGCCCCTAGGTCTGGACATTGAGCCCAGGGAGAATTGTGGGCCATCAATGGAGAGACGAAGGAAAGAACGTCATCTGTTTGTAATAACTAGCGACCTAATTTAACTCGTTTTTTCGCCAAAATATTGCCATTCTTTTCGTTTATGAACATCCAAACAATAGCACTATAGAGTGTAATTAGTGAGGTGTCAAAAATGCACGAAAAACTCCCCATTCGTAGCCGGGAAGTGTTAAAAGGAGAATTGGCCGTGTGAACCCTGATTGCATTAGCTTGCCTGCTAGCTGTAACGTTAGTTCTGGTTGGCGAGCTTGCTGTAAAAATATCTTCCATCAGCTCACACAAATATAACACATCCAGTTGAAGTTGTGAACATATCTCCGGTGTCAAGGGGAGAGGGAAGACATAACATCATCCTGAAAACGTAAACGTAAGTAGCTAACTATTTCGTTAGCTAGCAAGAATTAGTAGCGGCTAGCAACATGGCTAAGTCAGTTGTGTTTCGTAACGTCAGGCAACGTAAATGTTACTGTATGCGGCGCCTCTTTGCAGTGAACCGAGGAACCACATTGGAGCTTACTACCAGTGAAGAGCTAGCTGCCTGTTTGTCGTCCAGTAATTTAAATGTTAAGAGACGTGAACCATCATGCCTTTCTTTATTGAATCCATTACAATGTTAATATTAGCCTGTAACACTATGAAATCTGTCTTGGCCCAGTATACAGAGCTAATGTTAACTAGCTAACATAACCTTTGCTAGCTGGAGTCTCGCCAGTCCACACGTTTGCTTTTATGCCATCGGGATAGTGTCAGTTGGTGTCACGGGTTGGATATTATCAAAATCAGCGAGTTAGCTTTAGTGTGAATTGCTAGGTTTTCCACAGTGAAGTGACAGTGACTAGCCTATACACTGACATGAGCTGTCACTTTGGATATGTTGTAAATGCGTCCTCTGACGTCAAATGACATGTTTGTTAACAATGACAGTACACATAATGGCCGGAAGAATTTTTAGATCTGAGAACGCTTATTTTTATTTTTTGGTGCATTATTACAACGCGTCAAGCTATGAGAGGGTTAGCATTTAGCTGTCTGTACACACTCTGTATGTTATGCACTATGAGTATGTCATACTTTGTCACAAGCAAGGCCAGCACATAGAGCAAAATAGGCGTAACGGTCAGAATCAGATGTGTTAGAATATGTCCGCCTACTTGTGTCTACAAATGTCTCGCAATACCATAATGCTTTTTGACCCACTATTGCCCCGGTGGGATTTCTGGCAGATTCATGGGAGTTTACCGTTATGAAGGCAGTTGTGCTGTCCGGGTCCAAGGCACTGTTTAAATGTGCAGGGGAACGACGAGAAGCAGGAACTTGCTTCCACTGGAAAATGAGTAGGCCTATTGGATCTCCATAGAGATGGCTGAGCGCCTGTCAGATGTACAGGCTTCGTCCTGGGTGACACATGAGCCCCCTTTACTGTATTTCACGGCAGTGGAGTACTACTTGTCAAGACATACAAGCCTGTGCTCTCTAGAACCAACTGGTCAAGATGCTTGACTGAACACTGAAGATAGATAGACAGACAGACTTTTCTTACCAAAGAACAACAGAATTAAAGTGCATTGCACTTTTCGGATTTTTTTTAAGTCACCAGTTTCCTTACAGCAATTAGTTGACTTCTGATGCTGCTGGTCAGCTTTGGTTCTGCCATTGTCTTCAAATTGCACAGAAGCATAATGGCCGTGGGGATATGGTCAGAGAGCTTTCCAGGTAAAAGTTTGTTGTGGGCTAGTTCTCGGAAGGATGAGAGAAGATTACTGCGGGGTTGGCAAGCAATTTCTACATGGCTGTGGCAGGGTAGTACACACACACACACACACACACACACACACACACACACACACACACACACACACACACCTGAGGCAATGATTTGCTCTGTCTTGAAATTAAACACTGGTGGAGGCTTTGTGCTTCCTGGTGTGTTTCAGACTGTCTGTATCGTGAGTTGTTTAATGTGGGGTTGGGGGGCAGATATCCTTTTTGTCATACGGTTACAGTAAATGTCTGTCTGTCTCTGGTCTGTTTACTGAAGCCCCTTTTTTGGGGTAGGAAGAGCTTGGAAAAGTGAAGCGACAGAGAAAGCAGAAGCCATCATATTTGTCAGTGTTGGAGTGTGACTGGAACCAGATGTGTTTTTCACAGTTTGGTCCGGAGGTTTCCTTCATACTGGCTCCAGGATTTGCTGAGGCTATGCAGACGACGTACACACCATCACACGAGGGCCACATCATGTGTGTGTGTGTGCGCATAATACTCGCTCATTCATGGACACACAAAGATAAGATAAAAAGCATGCACATACAGACCTAAGATGCCATTAGACATGAAGTGCAGAAGATTGTGTGTGTGTGTGTGTGTGTGTGTGTGTGTGTGTGTGTGTGTGTGTGTGTGTGTGTGTGTGTGTGTGTGTGTGTGTTTGAAATCCTGTTGGAGTTATCCACTTGCACTCTTGCATGCTCTCTCACTGCGGTGCATTTTCAGTTTCACGTTTTCATCGCGTCACCCTTTCTGTCGATATTGGACACCCTCTTCTGTCTGGAGATGTAGTCAAGGCTTAATGGTGTGTTTGTTCACAGAATGGTCACACAAGACACCCCCCCCCCCCACACACACACACACCCACCCACCCACATACACACACAAACCCATCTCACACATACACACACACACACACACACAAATCAGACCAAAGCTAGCACACCTGAATGCGGACAGGTTAGTTTTCGTTAAACTGTGTGAGTTACATGGTCTCTCCCCACCTGCTGAGTGGTGTCCCTTTAATCTCCAACCCTCTTTTTTTCTTCTGACGTATTTGGGGAGGTGTCCTGGGTCTCATATTAGGTGTATGTGTGTATTGACCTCCTCACTCTTGTATGGAGAGAGACGGACACAACAAAGGGCTTATTTTAGCTTTCTCAGGAGGCCCAGGGTATCATCCTGCGGGCCTCTTATGAGGGCCCGCTTTACAGCCTTCGACCGCAGCATGACTGGGATTTGACATGCCCCAGAGAGACACGGATAGCTTCCGTCTTCTTAACACACGGGTGTTTATAGAAACAGATCCTTGTCTTTTGTTGAACCACTGCATGTCTTTTTCCTTTTTAAAACGCTCAATGAGAGCAGATGTATCCATAGTATTCGCAAACAACATTATTACGTCAAGTTGGCCATATTGTTGACATAGAAGTGCTGGAAGGCGCAAACATTTAGGTTGAACTGACAGGTTTTGTCATGACGTTATCATCTCAATTGTCTCGTTATCAAGACAAAATTAGCTTGGTGTGGACCCTTACCATATAGATTCGACATGCCCCAGAGAGACATGGATAACTTCCGTCTTCTTACACACGGGTGTTTATATTAATAGATCCTTGTCTTTTGTTGAACCACTGCATGTCTTTTCTTTTAAAAACACGCTCAATGAGAGCAGATGTATTAGTATCACAGCAGGCAAACTTAGCTATGCAGTTTAAGTCAGTTTATGTAATAGCGTGGATAGGCCATTTTGTGGACAGTTAATCTATTTTTGCAGCAGTGATGTAGTTTTTGGCACACTTGAGTTTTTTTTTTTTTACGTTCTGGTATGTTAAAAGGCTTCGGTCTGCAGTCCCTAACAGGGTGCAGCAGATAAGCCCTTTCGACTGAAAGAGTTTAGTTGCTACCATGTCTAGTGTGTGGAAAAGCCAATGCTGTCATCAGATTGCTGTCTCCAGATGGTTCTGGCATTAGCTCACCGGCTCTAGAGGGATCCGTTTTTGAGCAAGAAGGACCTTGTATTTTTGTTTATCCCTCCACTTTCTCACTTCTGTGTTCCTTCCTAAGGCATGTTGTCTCTGTCTTCATTACCGACAGGAACCCCTTAGAACCCTGAGAAGGCTTTATGTGGGAGCACTTGTGCAGTTGTATTAACCAACATGGGCGCCCTTGGGCCCACGCACAAAAAAGCTCTGTTTATTTTTTGTGCTTTTTTGTTTAAGTTCATGAAATCACAAGGAAAGGTTGTGTCCACAGTGTTTGAACAAACATGGTGCGAGGCTTGGGTTTACTCCTTTTCAGTCTAGTACAGTGTTTATGAGCTGTGCATATGGCCACTACCTTTTGCCAGAGTGGGTGTATATTGCTGGCATTTGTTGCTGTCATGTATGTTAATGGATGTTTGTCAGAGTAACTGTTCCAGAACCAGTTGCACATTGACATTTATCAGTTCATGGTGTTTCACCTAACAGCTACCCAGAATATGTTCTATCACAAACCATTACACATAATTTATTAAATTGAAGTTGAATTCAGCAGACACTATAGCTCCAGGTGTGTTTTGTACAGCAGACATTTCCATGGATACCAGGATGCAAAACCCAGAAGCTTAGCTTTCTAAGTGTTTTGCTTTCCCAGTTTAGCCAAAACGGTAGAGGTAGCATGCTCAGGGCATTGCTATGAAGACCGTTATGCTGAGGCTATTTTTGTTGGTCTTCCTTTTTCCCTTTTTTTAAACAACATTCCCGTCCCATTGCGTTGAGGACTACCAGTTGACACTCTTCCAGATTCTGGCATGGGAGAGAGGCAGGACCTGTGTGGCTGCACTCTTCGTCCCTGGGAAAAACTCTTGGCCATCGGGAGGGTGTTAAAGGCTGTGAGGTCATATCTATTACGGAGCTGGATCGGGGGTGGGTGAGAGAGGCCTATCTTCAGTTGGGGGGAGGGGGTGGCTGGCCATTGCAGCTGAGGTCACGTCATTGTCCCTCTCTGTGTGTGTGTGTGTGTGTGTGTCTGGGGAGGGGTGGAGTTACAGTGACTTCTGCAAATGTGTTTGTTTGTGAGCGACGTCATATCTTCTTACTTATCTGATGCAGTAGTTCATGGTTGCTGCTGACCAAAACGCTTGTGTTTGCTGAGTCTCCTTTGCTTGTAATGTTAGTTTGCACATTAACCTCACCCTTGGACAGAGTTTGCACACTTTCATTTGTGTTTTAATGGTGTGTGTTGCAAAGTTTACATTTAGTGTTCTCCTAGGCTACACAAATGAAATTCTGAGCTTCATTTGTGATTTCATTAAATATTAAGTTTTAGTACAAATACAATTTTAACATAAAAAGATCAGCTCGACCCATAAACAAGCATTATCTTGCGTCATTGTGTTGTAAAATATGGACTTTCAACATTGCTGTGAAAACGTGACACTTGATAAGCCATGTGATGTTAGTAGTCTGAAGATTATAGTGCACAGAAGAGGTTAAAATGTTGGTTAGCTCCTAAAATAATATAGTAGGCTACAGATCCATATTCCCAGTGGCACTATGTTTCCATTATGCGAAGTAGAGGAAAGAAAATGAAAGTTAAAGTATGAGTTTGATGTCTTCATGAAGTATTCATTAATGCGAGGCATTATGTCCGCTTAACAGATTTTCTTATTCAGTGCAGCCTCCATTTAGCTACGTAACATGAGCTGAGTTTGTATGCTGATTCGTTAAGAGTCTCACTAACATCTGAAGTGGTCAACACAATAAACACGGTTTGAAGTCCGTTCTGCTCTTTGCCGTCCCAGCTACACCAGCAGGTGAAGATCAGGCTTATCCTGGGGTTTCATCTCAAATCTGTCTCTGCCAAACTGCCTCATTCTCTGAAAGGTTGTCTGTTAGATATCCAGCTGTTTTATGGCCACCTTTCAATATTCTTGTAGCTAACATAGATTGCTAAACCTATGTAAAAAATAAAAAAAAACAAAACAAAACTATGAAGTCACACTAACTTGAGCAGATGGATTGGCACATCCCATTGAGGATGTGGCTAGTTATTGCATTGCGCAGGGCCTTTGGTCTGGGGCTAATGTAACACCACGAGGATCTAATGAAGGGATTACCAAATCAAATTAGCTCGTTAACTTCACTCGCTGACCTCACCTCATCTTTTCCCCCCTTGCCTCTTCTCCACCCATCCAGCACGCTCCTCTGAGTGTAACTCAACCCTACAGGTGTGTGTATGTGTGTGTGTGTGTGTGTGTGTATGTGTGTCATTCTACAGCAGGGTAGGGATAGGGTGATACGTTCATTAAGAATCTGGCACTAGTCTTATCACCTCATGTCAAAGCTTAGTTTATATTTAATGAATTAATTAAACATTTTGTTCATTGATCTGAAGTTGTATGAACAGAATCGTTGGTGTGAAATTACCCCCGGTTGTAGTCTGCAAGGCACCAACCAGGCAGCGGCACCAAGCCATGAGTAAGCATAACATAAATGGCATTGTTAGAGATGTAA
The DNA here is from genome assembly GCA_027475355.1 of Coilia nasus. NCBI lineage: Eukaryota > Metazoa > Chordata > Actinopteri > Clupeiformes > Engraulidae > Coilia > Coilia nasus. Next base: position 12,913,793 of record CM050204.1, on the reverse strand, counting down.
TTATAGGTACTCGTGATGTTGATGTAGGGTCGCATTACCCAAGCCGGGACCGCAGAGGGAGGGTCTGTTTGTGTAGCCAGCCTAGCGCCGCCTTAGCCTGTTAAACCAGCCCCTTATACTTCATTTAAAATTGTATAGAGGGTCGGGACCAGACACCGTCAGAAACGATTTATTTCTGGAGGTGTGGACTGCTGAAGTTTAATACAAGTGCCTCTGCCTTTACCCAGTCGCTAACGCCTGGTCGTCACGTGTGCAATTAGCCTACCTACGCACTACAATTCAAATGTAGCACACAAGGTCAACGTCATGGCTAACGAACACACCCTGTGTTCGCTGATTAGATCGGTCCTGCTGGGCCTGACTACATGACCCTCAAGAGATTCCGGTCCACACCCTCTGTACAAAATGAAATGAAGTACGAGGAGCGGGTTTACCAGGATAGCGCTGCTCAGTGTTGCCGCTCAATTTCATTTACCTCCAGAAACTGCGTCAGGGAGCAGCGTGCCGTACGTTTCGGTGCTCTCCGTTTCTGAATGTATACAGGCCAATCAGCGAAAGATGTCATTTGCCATCAGCAGCGTCACGACCAAGCAGTAGCGATTGGTTGAAGCAGAAAGTATCCGCCCACCGTGGAGCAAACGAATGCCAATGCAAAGGTTTCAGACGCTTTGCACGGAGTGGAACAGTGTGAAAGTGGCTGATGCATCAGGCTACCATTTGTGTTCCTTACAGCCAAATCATATGTTGAATGGTGGTGTTCCATTGAGTGACCCTAAATAGACCTGCTGCTGGCATAGTGTGTACTCTCAGTGCTGTACTACTTCTACTGTACTAGTCTGTAGTAGAGGTGTGAACCTTAACTCATCTTACGATTCGATTCGATTACGATTATTAAGCTAGCCATTCGATTCGATATCTCGATGCATCACGATGCATCGCGATTCTTCACATCAATTTTCTATATTACTGCACATGGCTTTGATTTCATCAACAGGCACACGCAGTCAGATATTACCTTCCTATTTTATTTAATAAAACTCAACAGCCACCAATATTCATGGCAAATTAAAAACATTATGAAATAAAAAGTAACAGCACAGTTTAGTAATACACAAGAAAATACATTATAATCGATTATCATCTGCTATTGAAACGATTATTAATCGTTCATGTCTGCATCACGATGCATCGATTATATGATTAATTTCAACACCCCTAGTCTGTATATAGTTCCTTCTTCACTACTTAGTATTTATCATTGTATTATTTGTATATACATCCTTCAATCTTACTATTTTTGTCCTTGACACTTTGATACTTTCATCTTGCACCTCTGTGGTGTGTTGTTTAGTTTCACTGTACAGGCAACTGTGGGCAGCTGTGGCCTAGTGGTTAGGGAGTTGGTCTTGCAATTTTGAAGGTTGTCGGTTCGAATCCTGCCCTACCATGGTTGAGATGCCCTTGAGCAAGGCATCTAAGCCCACCCTGTTCCAGGAACTGTAACTGAAACCCTGTAAATATCTGTAAGTCGCTCTGGATAAGAGCGTCAGCTAAGTGTAATGTAATAATAATAGATAACTGTACAATGACAATAAAGGTAGAAGTCTTTAGGTACAGGATGTTTGTACGGCCCAAAGGTTTCTGGATTTAAAAAAAACACTTTTGATGGTTATGAGAACTCTTCTCTGCTGTTGCACCGGTTTCATTAGATGCGCTGAGGTCTAGAATGGGGCTTGACCCAAATCTCTGAGCCAGGTCTTAGACGAGGCCGGGCTGTGTTGTTTTGCCAGCAGTGCTGGCGAGGCTGCTGAGTACCACACGCAGAGCTCCACTGGTGCAGAGTAGCCGGCCGTCAGACAGAGAGGCGACTGCAAGGAGCCACGCTGACTCACCCGCCTCATCTCCACCACTTTAGCCAAATTTCTCTCACCTATTTTCTCTCTCTCTTCCTCCCTCTCTCTCTGTCCCTCCTTCCCACTCTCTCTGTCTGTCTGTCTGTCTCTCTCTCTTTCTCTGTCTGTCTGTCTGTCTGCCTGCCTGCCTGTCTGTCTCTCTCGGTCTCTGTCTCTCTTTCTCTTTGTCTGTCTCTCTGTCTGTCTCTGTCTCTCTCTGTCTCCTCTCCTCTCCCTCTGCCTGTATTCCTTTCATTCTTTCTCTATCCCTCTCTCTCTCTCTGTCTCTCATGCATGCCACTCAAGCCAAGGGTCTTCTGCAAGGGTTGTATGAGGACAAATATACACATTTTCAGGCGCTCCCTGAAGCCTGTGTTTATTTCAGGTGTGTTTTTGTTCAGCTTGTTTAACACCACTCCCTATGTGCACCCCCCCACACCACACCTCTCCTCCACGTTGTCAGTGCTGCAGAGTGGTGCAAGGCCTCTCAAATGGTCCAGTATTGCTGGCTTTCATCTCCCCATAGACACCCTACTGAAAGGACTACACGGGGATATTGTTTCTTTCTTTCTTTCTTTCTCTTATGCTTGGGTGCTTGCTTTCTCTCCTTCTCGCACTCTCACTCATTCATTGTGTCTGCCTTTCTCTTCCACTGTCTGTCTGTCTGTTTGTCTGTCTGTCTCTCTCTCAGACTCTGATAAAGATGCCCTGTGCATGGGTGCCCATGTATGGCCAGCTCCTTTGCTATGGGTGTGTCTTGGTGAAGGCTGGCATTGCCATCTGAAGAGGCCTGCTGAATGATTGGTGTTGGGGGATGGGGGGTGGGGGTGAAGGGCTGCTAGCTGTAACCTGGTAAAGTTGCTATGCCAACGTTATTTTTAGCAACAGAGTTTCCCGTCTACTTGCATGATGAGGTATAGCCTAGACTGGAATAGGAGACTGGTCTGGCTGTTACAAGAAGATGCACATTAGTCTTCTGTTGGTTAAGTGCCTGGACAGTGTTCAAATGTGGGAAGCGTGAAGATCAGTGGGCTGTGGCTAGGTGCCTGATGTTTCACAGACAGGGTACAAGCCCACAAGTGTATCCTAAGGTCAGGCCACAAGTTCTAGAATTAACACTACATAACAATGACGTTTCTAGAATAGATATCACATGCTGCCTGATTTCAGAGTCAGTAGTACATAATATTTGACTTTGGTTCTCGAATACACCCCATGTAAGACTTGACTTTGGTTCCACTTTTCACATCACAACTCACTCCAGAAGGAATACTCCTTACGTAATCATTGACTAGCAAGTACATGGCAGAACTGAGTTACCTGATCTGCAACAAGTGTAAAGTAAACTAGAGTGCGGTGGGGGCCTTGGGTAAAGGATTATGCAGTGGTGTCTGGTTTTCAGGACCATGCGTTAATATGGTCTAGTCAATTACATCACTTGGAATTTGGCAACAAGGAATCGACTGTACAAATATTTAAGTAGTAATTAATTAATTACAAGTTGAACTAAAGGGGCTGTCTCTCTGATGTCTGTAGTGTAAATTTAGTCTCCATGAAGATATCTAAAGGTGTTACACCTACAGTATAAGATGTCTTAAAGCAACACTAAGTCGTTTTTTAACCTTAGAATAATGTTTCCAAAATTGTTTCAAAGGATCATGAACTTGTAACAGGGCAAACGGCACTTCTAAATTTGTTTTGCGACCCTCCATGGGCTATAACCACACAATGCAAAAGCAGGTCGCTGATCTGTAGTTCACATGGGACATAAAAAAAAAAAGACAATGCCGCTTCCAACCTGTAGGGTGATCGAAGAGGAAAAGTCCTTTAGTGTTGCTTTAATGGTCTGAGTAACGTTTAAAGCAGCACACATCACAGACTTCTGAAACAGTGCTTTTCTAAGAGGTCCTTAACATCAGAGAACAGCACATAGACATTTGCATTAAGAATGTTTAGTTATTTGTAGCTCCAATTCTCTGGCTGAATCCAGGAGTACAAAGATGAAAGCCTAAAACTAGCAGTAGAATATTAAAGCTTGTGAAGCCATTAATTCAGAATTCAAATCCACTCTACTCTCTTTGCACTTGTATGGGTCCCCCTGTCCTGTTGGTGGAAGCGCCCTCTTCTCTCCTTAACCCCCATACACCCCCCCTCCCCCCTCCTGTCACACAGCACACAGCTGCTCTGGCGCTGAAATAACGAGTGTTTGTCTTTCACTTGGGCTTAGTGAACGAGGGAGCGCGAGGTCAGAGCAGACGACAGAGCTGTCTGATGCCAGGACGGACCTGAGCAGGCCTGATCAGACTTAACATTTTGGATATTGTTACATTCATTACACACACACACACACACACACACACACACACACACACACACACAGCTCCACATCTTAGTCTGTCGAACTGTTTGTCCATGTAACTGTTCAGTCTAACCTTTAAATTCAATTAAAAGTTGCATTATTTCTGTGCAAGGTTTCCTGCTCTTTCCTTTACGCTCTGTGTTCATCACAAGTAAAAGAAATCTCACATAGCTTTGCACTAGTGCCATTTCATGGCTATTTTAGCTTTTGCATGTTAACACTGTCAAAGAGTCAACTTGACCCTGTGAGTAGCTGTTTCAAAGTGAGTGGCTGTATTGTATAATTGTGTGCGGTTGTGTAGTGTTTTTGTGCCCCTTTTTGACCTGTGTTTTAGCCTTTTTCCTTCAAGTGTACGCTCAAGTGTACGGGCTCTTGAGCACTTGCTGCGTTTGCTGTGAGCGAGCGCCTGAGCAATCCCTCTTGTCGCCATTGCAAGGCCAGAGAGGGTTCGGAAAACACAGGCAAGATCTGTCTGAGAGCACTGTTGGTGCTTCCTGTTGCCATAGCAACCACTCTGCTACCGCTCCAGGCGCTGTAGCCATAGTGATGGAACACATGACGGGACCTGGGTGGTTACATCATTGTAGTGCTATAGATCCCAGGGGCTGGCTTTTAAACTCGCTCTCTCGCTCTTCCTGTCTCTCTCTTTCACTCTTTCACTCTCTCTCTCTCCCTCTCTCTCTCTCTCAGCACTTCAATGGAATGTGTGCTTGATGGTGTGTGTCTGGTGTGTGTGAGCCGAAGGGCATGTATGTATGTATGCATATGGATGTGTAGGGGGGGCCCTTGAGGGCAGTGAGCCATGTGGTGACGTGACAAGCTGCTGCTGAATTCGGTCCAGCGCTGAGGTGAGGTAAGGACATGTGAATTACCTTGAATGCCCCCCCCCCACAACGTCTGCAGCGGAGCCTTGATTGTTATTGAAAATGTCTGCTCTGAGGAACACAGAGGCCGTCTTGATCCGGCAAGCACCGGTCTTCCTGAAATGGCAGCAGCAACCTGTGCCTCCCGTCAGGTGCTGGGTGTGGGGCAGACGGGTGGGTGGAAGGGGTTGTGCAGATGTTCAAGGGTGGTCCAGTGTCCGTCACCAAGGAGATCATCACCACACTTCATCATTGGTTGTCGTTTCTCTCGTCCTTTGGCCAAGCTCTTCATGAGCCCCACATCCCTTCCTTTTGTATTTATATATCTTTACCTGGTTCCCGAAGGGATTGACCAGCTATTACAGTGACCTGTCCGTCTGTGTGTGTGTGTCTGTGTGTGTGTCTGTCTGCCCATAAGGGGGTCCAGGTTGCCATCTCTGATTGTGCTTGTTTTCATTTTATTTATTTATTTATTTACTTACTTTTTAAGTCACCTTTGAGTGGGTCACCCAAAAAGGCCTCCTCCGCCTGCACTCCTTGTGCACATCCATAATCTGCACCCTATAATGCTAATGGATGATGGGGATGCATCAAAGTGCACAGGCACTGCCTCCGCGCTCTCAGGTGGCACACCAGTGAAGCGTTGCCCTTCAGCGGCTCTGATCTGACTGCTCAATGAGGTCGCGCCAACTGAATTGATTTCCAAAGACTTTTTTTTTGGATGCAGAAACGTCTGTCTAGGATGCTTAAAGTCAACTGGGACAAAGCTTTGATGATTGTTAAGATAGTGTGATGTGTTGTGTTTTCAGGACATGTGCTTTGTTGTGTGTGTGTTGGAAATTTGGGATACTGTAATCTTTTCGAAATATGTTAAGTCAGCAGATTACTGAGGTCTTTTGAATTGAGATTACTGAGGTTTTTGGAATTGTCGGCCTGCCTGCTTGTGCACTCTGTCTGACGAGGTATATCATTCGAATGGATCAGCTCGCCGGCTGACTTGCATCTGTAAGATTGCATAACCACCCGTTCCTCTTTCTCTGGCTCGCACTTGCACATTCATCAGGCCAGGCCTGGGGCGTCTCTCTCTGCCTTTTGGGACGGGACCAGCTTCCTGCAGTGTCTCTGCAGTCTGGAAGGGGTCCTGAGGAAGTGTGGTTTCCCCCTGGCTGTAAGCGGAGAGTGGGGAGCAGTCAGGAAAGGGCCAGGGACTAGGCTGGAGCAGCGAGGTGGGACGGAGATGGGGTGGGGGCCGGGCATCATGGGCCGGGGGGGGGAGTGTAACCTAAGACGGAGGGGGTATTTATAGCCCCGTGGGAGGGAGGTGTGACGGTGGCAGACACTGTGGCATGCACAAATGTCGCTCTCTTGGCTGTGACACCATGTAGCTTCATGTGCTGACTGCCTTTAGCCCAGGCAAGAGAAGAAGTCGTGCTAGCTGGATGAGTTTGGTTATTCCCACTGGGGAAACTAAACTGTGTAATACTTCTTGATAGTTGGGCCACAATATTGTATTACTGTAATTCATGATACATATAAATTGGAAATTGTACATTGTGAAAACTGCTCTGCTTCAGCTATGTTAGTGTTCAGTTTTTTTTAAATGGCATTCTTGTGAGCATTTAGTGAGTATTGTGAATGTTTTGTTATTGTTGGCAGTTAATTGTGCTAATTATCAGATACTGTGGCATGCATGACTGGCACTCTGCTGACTGACAGCATGTAACGCCACATGCTACCTGTCTTTAGCCCAGAGAAAGCAAGAGAGGTGTCTGTGCTAGGTGTGTTTGTGTGTGTGTGTGTGTGTTTATGTGTGTGTGTGTGTGTCACAGACACAGACCAACCACAGGTAGGGTAGGAATTGTTCCTGAAATGACCATAGAATACCATAACTATATTTTGGCCCAGAGTACAGTACCATTTCAATTTAGGCTGATTTTTTGCTTGTATATCTGTTTATATGTTTAGCTGTGTATATTGTTGGAAGTTGAGAAGCTATATTTTATTTAACTGCTCTTTTCTACTGCTTCTTACTCTGTACTTGTATAGTGACAATAACGAGCACTCTTTTCTATATCTTTGTATCCAGTATTTGAATACAAACTGTAGCAGACCTGTAGGCCTTTCTCATTTCTCAGAGCTTGAACACGATGACTACAGTGGGACTCTCTGGCAGTTTCTGTGGAATTCACAAAACATGGAGGCCAGATGTTTACCATGGACTGTGATCCAACAAAGCAGACTCCATTCCTCTTCACCAGCCAGGGTGGAGCAGCCACACCTGACATGCTCTAGTGTTGGAGATGATTGTCTGTCTGTCTGTCTGTCTGTCTGTCTGTCTCTATTGTCACGTCTGTTTTTGTGTGCCTTCACCAAATGACGTCACATCACCCAAGACAGCCAACAAGCACAGTGCAGTGGAAGATCATTCCGTTTTTTTTTATGTTGTCAGGTTGCATTAGCAGCAGAACAGAGTACAGCTTGGCTGTATGCTGTGGATATGCCACATGGTGTTTCAGCAGCATGACTGGCTATCGCTTAGTTGTGTGTGTGTGTGTGTGTGTGTGTGTTTGTGTGTGTGTGACGCAGGCTATTCTTGGCTCCATGTGTCCTAATGTTCTTACGAGCTTGAGGGTTTGCCAAAGCAGCTTAAAGCTGCTCCACTCTTTGTAATCCTCCCATGGTCTGGTGGCACTAGTTTGCTAGATGGGTAACTATGGGGATGGGTCCAGAACCTTGAGGAAAGGGATACCTGGGTGCATGTGTAGGAAGAGGGCTTGAGGCAGAGAAGGACTCTGTCCTCTATCAAGTCCAGTTTGGGCTTGTGATTTCGTAACCTATTTATATTATATTGTCATTGACCATTAATTTACTATATAATAATAATAATAATCATCTTTACTTCTATGACACATTTCATACAAAGGATGTAGCTCAGTGTGCGTTAACAGTTTGATAAAGGAACACAGGACAGAGATGCATGTGGCAGGTTTTGTTATAGTACCACCAGGGCGCTGTGGAGAGCTCCACTAATAGGCTATATATAAGCATTATACATCAAGTGCATATCCTGTTCTAGTACATTTATTTTGACATATGTATGAACTGCTCTGCCAGCAGTCTGGTTTCTTCTCTCCTCGTTTGTCCTCAGTTCCTGTCACCCCTGCAACCTTCCTCCAGCTCTGTCCCTCCACCCAAACAGATATTGCAGCATTGGAAGGTTTCCCATGAAAGCAGTTGAATGTGTAAGATCTGAAAAGGGTGAAATCGTTCTTGATCACTTTGGGTTTTTTCTTCCCCTGTACATATGGGGTTTGTCATAGGATGAGTTTCCCAGTAAAGCTCTCCTTTCCAGGAATCACGACAGGCAGCAAAGAGTGTTCCAGAGGTCAGTGGGCTGCTACCCTAAAACTTGCTTTCACTGGGTGCCAACAGCTGGCCATTTGTTCCAGAACTTTCTTCCCGCTGATTCTGCTTTCACATGGGCATTATAAAAGAGAGGAAGGCCGAGGAAGGGTTGGGGGGTGGGTGGTGGTCGTATTTGAAAGCTCCTGTCTGTGCAAGCATTTGGATCCGTTACACAAATTCATTCAAGCAAATGTTGTGCCAACACTAATTTGTCATTATACTGCAGTTGCTGGTGACCTTTTAACCATTGCAGCACATGACCAGGAACGTTCCAGTGATGAGCTCACTCCAAAAAAGCCTATCAGTTGTGCACCCTAATGCTAGTTATCCCCTACCCCCTGTACTCCCACACAAACCCTGTCCAAATCTCCTTCAGAGCCCCTGCACTAGTCACGGGCATCCAGAACAATGTTGCTCCTGTCAGGTTTGCTTTGTAAGGAGCACCGGCTTGAAGTTTTCAGCAAATGATCGAATATGAAATGTAAACACTGACAGCTCTGTGGGTTTGTCTGCTGTCCCACCACCGTGTCATGGGTTCGTCGAGGCCGGTGCGGCGAAAGATGTGGAACCTTCTAGTCTAGTCCACGACTGCCAATAGCTCATGGCAGCCTGAGGTGTCGAGTAAATCTGCTGAGAGCAAATCCCATGATCCCGTGGGGCTGAGGCGTTTAAGCTGCGTCGTAGGGAGTCTGCCAGTCGGCAGAGGCAGTCGGGAGTATTGCCTTTAATGAATGAGTGTCGAGACACTGAAAAACTAGCAGGGAAAACACACAGTGCGGGGTCACACAGTTGAAAGGGTTGAAAAGTTGAAGCCAATGTTTTTATTTTTGTCTTTCAGTGTTTGTTGTTTTTTAATACATTTGGTGAAAATTGGATTTGACACTTGTCACCCCCCCCCAGGATTGTGCACTTCTATTTCTCTTACACTTTCTGTCTGTCTTACTCTCTCTCTCTCTCTCTCTCTCTGTCTCTCTCACTCTGTCTCTCCCCCTCTACCCCCCCCCTCTCTCCCACTCTCTCTCTCCCACTCTCTCTCTGTCTCCCCCCCCCCCTCTCTCTCCCTCCCTCTCTCTCTCTCTCTCTCTCTCTCTCTCTCTCTCTCTCTCTCTCTCTCTCTCTCTCTCTCTCTCTCTCTCTCTATCTCTATCTCACACACACACACACACACACACACACACACACACACACTCACACAAACGAGCAAAGGGCAAGACATTTGTCACCCCTACATGAAACCTCCCACAAGCCCAAGTCTCCACTACCCCTTTCACTGGAAAGTAACTTCGAGTGCTTCTGACACACTTACCGTTTTGAAGCAGTCACGTCAAAGGCATTTTTCATTTGACACTTTATGTATTTAATCCTTTGCTCAGGAAGCGTGTCCAAACAACACAAAAAAAGCAGAAAAACAGTCATTATAGGGATGCGAAGCTCAGGCCGTGGCCTCGTGTGCCCTTGTCGGTTCATGCCTGCTTTCTGGAAGCCTTGTTTATTTAGCCCAGCTAACCTGCGTCCTTGGCTGAATGGAAATGAATAGCTGTTAGATACGTGTGTGTGTGTGTGAGTGTCTGGGTGTGTGTGTGTGTGTGTGGAAATGACATAACATTAACCCGTGGAAATGTGCTCTTTGGTCAAAGCAGAGCCAGAACGTAAGGCACATTGCCTTTTCCAGTGTTTCCTTGTGTTGCGATGATTTTGCACTGTTTTTGTGCTGTGCTTATGAGTTTGTTCTAGCTGAATGACATCAGAAAATAGTCCATAGTTATTATGACACTGACCGGGGCAAAGCTGAACTTTGGGCATGGAAGGGTTGAAAATGCTTGAAATCCTGCTGTCCTTCATATAACCTTGTTCCTGTGGAGCCATTTGTAGACCGGTTGGTAACTGGTAAAGGCATTCTCTGGTCATTACCAGAAACTTAAAAACTCACCCATGTCCTTCAAAACAACACATTACTGATAACGTGGTGAAATAACACAATTATTTTTTCATGGCCTAAAAGGGCCAAGATGTGCTTCTTTACCATTGCAAGGATGTTGGAAGGATACAGATATTATTTTTGCAGAATTGAAAAATGAAGACGTCAGAAGCAGAAGACGTCTCTGCCATATCTCTCTTATCCATCAACAAAGTTAAAATGTCATTTTTCATCTGAGGGCGTCTTTTTGAACTGGATTGTTGTCATACTTCTTTCAGCTGTCTGTCACCTAAGAAAAGTGGGGATTAGTTTGAGAGTGCATAAATAGGTGTGTTGTTGATGCGCTTGGCTGTAGTAGCTGTGACAGGTCCGAAAATGTCCCGATTTGACACAGAATCACCCTGGTTTTCTCCAGAATGCTGAGTGAAGACAATGTCAGTGTCAGGCTGCCATGAAGCTTGCTTGACTTGCGTGTTTCTAGTTTGAATTGCAGATTTGGTGTCTGGTGAAACACAATGTCAGTCCTCTGTGTAATGCGTGTTACATAGTGAATTGACAATAAAGTACGCTTTGACTTTGACTTTATCTGTAGGGCGGTTATGTCATGCTTGTGTGGAACAGCAGGCCTAGTCCAGCGTCTAGGGGTTTGATCGGGCCATGGAAAGAAGGTAAAAGGCAGCCTTCAAAGTGTTCTCACATCATCAGAAACGAAAAAGAAGAACCACGTCTTGCATAATGCGAAGAGCAGCTCGTATGAGTGGTATGCTAATATGACTGTTTTGTTGTCTTTGTTTGGTATCGCCATGGTAATCCTGGTGGCGGCAGGCAGGCCGCGATATGATGAGTCAGCAGAAGGATTACATTTACAGTCCGACAAACAAAGCCGTCTTGGAGGCACGATAAGCGCACTGATCAGGGAAACGGCTCATAGCGTTGACGCCAGTGTTTCCATCAGCGTCCATTGTTAATTAGTCTGTTGATTGTTTTCTTAATCTGTTATGACATCCTCAAATCTCATATTTTGTCCCCTCCCTTCAGATATTCATTTTGCTGTCAGACATTGATTCACAGTCATGGAGTTGGAATTTATAAACACCAAAAAATGAAATTCCTTGAAAGAAATAACTCAAACTGATTAATTACATTGGTTATCCAAGCATCTTATTTATTAATAGTTATTCCCGGTTTGCCTACTCCCCAAAGATATATGTACACGTGAAGCCACACTTCATTTACTCATTGAAAAATGGTTATTGTTCTGTTCAACCGCTTGCATAATGAAACATCGGCACATTGGCAAGGGCACGTGATTGGGTTCTTGTTTTTAAACAGTGCGTGTGGTGTGTTGACAGACAAGGCCGTTGCCGAGTGGTGTGTTTGTGAACGTCGTCTTGACTGCATGAACTTGCCAGTCGTCCGGGAGGGCTTATGTCTCACTCCTTCCATCTCTCCCCCAGTCTCCCCCCGTGTTCATTTCTTCTGTGACACCTCTGTATGCCATCCTTTTATTCACCCCTTTTTTCATCTTTCCATCTGTCTCTCTCTCCCTTTTTACCTTCCTCCACGTAAAAGGCAGCAGTTTTCTTTAAAGAGAATCTATTATATGGTTCCACCTTTAAACGTTTTAAACTTCCTAGCATGTATTGATCTTAAAAAACTGAATTAATTTATTTCTGTTTGTTTTATTTTTCTGCTCTGTTCTGTTTGTTTAATATTTATATTTCCATTTATTAATTTTAATCTGTTCTGGCCATTAATAGCCACAGTTGTTAAAATGGCAATAAACTGAACGAAACAAAGAAAAATCTTCCTCCACGTCCCCACTACTCCATCCCTTCACTCCTGTCACTTAGCAAATCTTTTTGTTTTCTTTCTGCCGCTCTTTGCCAGCTCTCCCCCTCCCGCCTGCACTGTGTTTCCTCAAATCTTCCTTCATCCACCTCCGACATTCCTTTACTTCCTTTTCTGTTTCCGTCCATCTCTCTATCTTTATAAAATATCATTTTATCCCTCCCTCCTCTCATCTCCCCTTTTGACTCATATCTTCTTTGACTTTTGTGTCTATGTTTTTTTTTTAGCACCCACTGACACTGGGTTGGGTTTTTTCCTTCAGATTTAATTGAAAAATCCTTCATCCTTCTTCTTAGTTTCTTGACCCACACCCAGGGGTGGACAGTAACTGTGAAATATAAAACTTTACCAGCCACTGACTAATAAATGTGAAAAACTCAACAGTAAATTGTGATTTTTGTGTCTACCAGCCGCTTTCTGATTTTTTACCTTAGCGTTTGGCTGGTGGCAGGTGAGAATTTCCCATCACACCGCAACGCACGCCACCTCCCTTTCTCCCTCATTTTTCACTCCTGTCTCTTCTCCACCCCCCCCTCCCCCTCCTTCTCCGGACAGGCGGCACCCTGAGCCAATGGGGGCGTTCCTGGACAAGCCGAAGACGGAGAAGCACAACGCCCACGGCGAGGGCAACGGCCTGCGCTTCGGCCTGAGCAGCATGCAGGGCTGGCGGGTGGAGATGGAGGACGCGCACACGGCCGCGCTGGGCCTGCCCCACGGACTGGACGACTGGTCCTTCTTCGGCGTCTACGACGGGCACGCCGGCTCGCGCGTGGCCAACTACTGCGCCAAGCACCTGCTGGAGCACATCGTGGCGGGGGCGGGGGGCGCGGAGGAGCTGCGGAGGGCCGGGGGCGGGCCGGCGGTGACGCCCGTCGGGGGAGGGGGCGGGGGGGGTCTGCACGCCCCCCGAGCCGGGCGCGGTGGACGCGGTCAAGAGCGGCATCCGCGCCGGCTTCCTGGCCATCGACGAGCACATGCGCAGCTTCACCGACCTGCGCAACGGCATGGACCGCAGCGGCTCGACGGCGGTGGGCGTGCTGCTGTCGCCGGCCCACCTCTACTTCATCAACTGCGGCGACTCGCGGGCGCTGCTGTGCCGGCGCGGCCGCGTCTGCTTCTCCACGCTGGACCACAAGCCCTGCAACCCGCGCGAGAAGGAACGCATCCAGAACGCCGGCGGCTCCGTCATGATCCAGCGCGTCAACGGCTCGCTGGCCGTCTCGCGCGCGCTGGGCGACTACGACTACAAGTGCGTGGACGGCAAGGGCCCCACGGAGCAGCTGGTGTCGCCCGAGCCCGAGGTCTTCGAGATTGCGCGCGCGCCCGAGGACGAGTTCGTAGTGCTGGCCTGCGACGGCATCTGGGACGTCATGAGCAACGAGGAACTGTGCGAGTTTGTGCGCTCGCGCCTCGAGGTCTCATCCGACCTCGAGCATGTGTGCAATGAGCTGGTGGACACCTGCCTGCACAAGGTGATTGTTTGTGTGTGTGTGTGTGTGTGTGTGTGTGTACGTGTGTGTACGTGTGTGTACGTACACGTGTGGTCGGCTTGTGAGTGTGTGCGTGTGTGTGTGTGATCAGCGTGTAAGTGTGTGTGTATATTCTGAGGTGTTGTTACTGATTGGGCTGTGTGTTTATGTGATTCATGCATTTTCCTTGCTTGTCAGTGTTGGTTGATCAGCTTGTGAGTGTGTGTGTGTTTGTTCTGTTGTGTTGTTACTGGTTTGCCTGTGTGTTAGTCTGTGCTGTTTCCTTGCTTGTCAGTGTTGGTTAGTCAGCTTGTGTGTGTGTATGTGTGTGTGTGTATGTGGTCAGCTTGTGAGTGTGTGTGTGTTTGTTCTGTTGTGTTGTTACTGGTTTGCCTGTGTGTTAGTCTGTGCTGTTTCCTTGCTCGTCAGTGTTGGTTAGTCAGCTTGTGTGTGTGTGTGTATGTGGTCAGCTTGTGTGTGTGTGTGTGTGTGCGTGTGTGTGTGTATGTGGTCAGCTTGTGTGTGTGTGTGTGCGTGTGTGTGTGTATGTGGTCAGCTTGTGTGTTTGTGCGTGTGTGTGTGTATGTGGTCAGCTTGTGTGTGTGTGTGTGTGTGTGTGTGTTTGTTCTGATGTGTTGTTACTGGTTTGCTGCTGTGTTCGTGTGTGCTGTTTTCTTGCTTGTCAGTGTTGATTGGTCAGTGTTTGTGTGTGCATTTGTGTGTGTGTGTAAACAAACCTTAGAGGTTTACGTCATTTTGGATTCAGTTTTTTTTCCTCAAGCAGGACGTGTATAATTGTATGTGTATTGTACTTTCACTTTTTGCTTGTGCGGTCTGTGGTTTGTGTATTTGCTTGTAAGCTTCCCAGAAGTTTGGCCTGTCTAGCAGTGTTATTGTCTAGACAGTCTGCAGGGCTCCAAGGTGTGTGTGTGTGTGTGTGTGTGTGTGTGTGTGTGTGTGTGTGTGTAAAAGTGTGTGTTTGTGATTGTGTGAGTGTGCATCGCCTTTTGGTGGAACAAAAAAAGATTGATTTTTATTTCAGCAGCTCTAAAGGATTTGCAAACATTGTAGTTTGAGTTAAACTGTATGGATTGGAAGAGATCCTGGGCTTCACCCATGTGCATTCCTCCCAGTCTTTAGATGAAGTTATGAAAACAACACACAAAAACATCTGCTTTGAGTTGCTGTCCCTCACACACCCTACACCCCTTCTCTCCTCTTTCTTTCTCTCTTTCTCTCTTCCTCTCTCTCTCTCGCTTACATGTGCACCCCTCTTCTCCCCCTCTTCTCCCCCTTTCCCCTCTGTCTGTCCTCTGTCTCTGTCCTCTACTCTGTTTGTGTCTCACTCTCTCTGTATTTCTCACCCTCTGTCCTCCCCTCTCCCCCTATTTGTCTTTTTCTCCTCTCTGTCTTCTCCTCTTTTTTCCACTCCCTCTGGCATCCCTCCCTACCTCTGTCTCTCTCTCTCTCTATCTCTCTCTCCTTTTATCTCTTCCTCTCCTCCTCCTCCTCTGTTTTTGTCTTTGTGCTCCAGGGGAGCAGAGACAACATGAGTGTTGTGCTTGTGTGTTTGCCGAACGCACCCAAAGTGTCGGACGAGGCAGCGAAGAAAGACGCCGAGTTGGACAAGCTCCTGGAGTCCCGTGTGGAAGGTGAGCGCATCAGCAGATGTTACAGCTGCAGAGAAACACACACACACATACACACACACACACACACACACACACACAGATGGATGCATACATGCTGACATACAGTTTCATTCACATAGTTACTCATGTGCATGTACATTCATTCATTGGTGTTTCCTCTCTGTCTCTTTCACTTAAACACACACACACACACACACACACACACACACACACACACAATTACATTGTATCAGCTTTCATTCTGTTACATGGAGACACAGACACGCTTTTGCTCATTACGTTGTCTTGCTTTCATTCTCTTTACACAGACACACACACAAACATGCTCTTTTACAAATTGTCACCCACCCAAAATTATCCTTACATAAGACGTCTTTAATTTGTGGTAATTCCACATAAATTAGCCTCCTTAAGGGCAGTTATACAAAAAATATATTTGGTACTCTTTTGGTCTTTTCTGTTTGCCCACCCTGTATATTGATTAAGCGAAAGCTGCCCAGTAGGTAAAGGAGTCAGATTAGCAATTAGAGGATAGCTAGTTGATTTCTAGCTCCTTTTGATTAGGTCAAAGTGTCCTTGAGCAAGACACTGAAAGCTATACTGCTCCCAATGTGCTGGTTGGCACAACCATCATTCGGCATATGAATGTGTGTGAATAGCAAGCAATGCGATTTTAAATGAATTACTGAAGTGCATTCTACTGATAGTGAAGAAAAGCTATGTAAATGCAGTGCACTCCATTCACCATTTTTTATGTGTTTGCCCGTTTGTGCTTATATGTATGTGGCTTCTACCATATGTAGGTATGAACTGGTCCGAGCTCTGATCTGACCCCAAAGGTGCAACAGAAAAGAAAGATTTCACAGATCGAAATTAAAAGGGAAAAAAAAAAAAACACAATATTTACAACAGTCCTAGTAGCCCAAGATGTGATGGAAGTGCCTGCTGAATGAATGTCAGTGTAACACAGATGTACACAGCACTTCCCCTTTTCAAAGGTTGCGCTGAGCTCATTGCTCTACCCCCGAAGTATGCGCCATAGTCTGACCTAGATTCTCAGAGGCCCTGTCTGCCTACTACCACCCCCCCCCCCAAACCCAACCCCTACACCAACCCTCATAAAGCTCTGTCTTCTCTCCTGGACCTCATGTCTCCAACAACTGCACCAACCCTCATAAAGCTCCGTCTTCTCTCCTGGACCTCAGGTCTCCTCTGTCCCACCCTCTTTCCCTCCTCCCGGCCCTCGATGTCCTCCACCATCTACACCAGGGGCCAGATTTATTCAAATGGTCAGCTGTGCTTCTCTCAAGATGTATGCACATTGGCGCACTCTAACTTTTTTGAGTGGGTGTGATGTGGGTAGGAAACTTTATTATTTAAGAGTTTATATTTTTGTTTGGCCTGAACTGTCTCTCTGGCTGTTGTATTAAGCAAGTCGCCCCAGTGTAGGAATAAAATGAACTCTTTTCTATTTTAAACCAGAAAGTAAAAGGCCATACTTGCAATCGGAACGTTGTCGGTTCGAATACCGCCCTACCCATAGTTGAGATGCCCTTGAGCAAGGCATCTAACCCAACACTGCTCCAGGGACTGTACCTGAAACCCTGTAAATATCTGTAATTCATTTTGGATAAGAGCGTCAACTAAGTGTAATGTAATGTAATTTAAAATGGAGGACCTGTCTGTGAAGTTGGTACTTGAGTTTTGAGGTCATTGTAAGCACAGCCTCAGCGTTAGCATTGCCCGAATAGCATTGTGGTTTGCTGCAAATAGCACTAGTAGGTCATTGTTGTAACGTTAATGTAACAGTAGGGCATTGTTGTAACATTAATGTAACATTAGTACTTGGTGAGGATAGTGTTGGGTCAGTGGCTTGCTGATGCTCATTAGTGTTAGGGTCTGGTAAATATAGCGTTGTTGCTCGACTATTGCTAAGTTAGCATTAAGATTATTGCAGGATAGCATTGAGTCAATTAGTGTTAGGCTGATGCAAAGTTAACATGAAGGATTGATATACTAATTCATATTTAGCATTAGGGTTTTGGACAGTGTTTGGTTGGTGTTGGGCTAATGCCAAGTTAGCTTTAGCATTTGTGGAGAATAGTGTTGGTGTAGTGTGGCAAATGTGAGGGTAGAATTACGGTTTGGTATGGACATTGTTCGGTTGCTGTTGCTAAGTAATGCTAAGTTAGCCTTACGGTTTGTGGAGGATATTGTTGGGTCATAGTTGGACTAACGTTTTGGTTGGTGTTGGGCTAGCTCTTAGCTAGCCTGAGGGCTTGTGGAGGATAGTGTTGGGTCATAGTTTGGCTAATGTTTAGGCTGTTGTTGTGCTAATGCTGAGTTAGCTTGAGGGTTTGTGGAGGACAGTGGTGGGTCATTGTTGGGCTAACATTTAGGTTGGTGTTGGGCTAACGCATAGCTAGGTTGAGGGTTTGCAGAGGATAGTGTTGGGTCATAGTTGGGCTAACGTTTAGGTTGGTGTTGGGCTAATGTTTGGTTAGCTTGAGGGTTTGTGGAGGACAGTGTTGGGTCGTAGTTGGGCTAACATGTAGGTTGGTGTTGGGCTAATGTTTGGTTAGCTTGAGGGTTTGTGGAGGATAGTGTTGAGCTAATGTGTGTCGTAGTTGGGCTAATGTGTGTCTGGCCCCTGTGTGTAGTGGGGGGGAATGGAGCTCTGCAGCTCTGGTGTGGAATGCGCAGCAGGAACATCCAGCTGGCCCTGGTCCCATGGTGTCCCACTGGGCAGCACAGAGTCTCACTGGGTTCACACACACTCACACACACACACACACACACACACACACACACACACACACACACACACACACACACACAGTCCCCACTCTCTAACCTTCTCTCTCCCTTCCCTCCTCTGCTTTGTTTGTCTCATTTGGACTTTCTCCCTTCTCAATTCCTCTCTCAGTCTCCCACTCCCTTGCACGCACACGCACACACACACACGCACACACACACACATACACACACACACACATACACACACACACACATACACACGTACACACACATACACACACACACGCGCGCGTGCGGTATAACATTCTCTTGCTCCGTGCCGTTAAGCTTTTTCTGTTCACCCCTCCTTTTTATTTGTCTCGTTCTCTCTCTGGCTCTCACCCCTTTCTGTTTGGTCATTGTTGTTCCCTCTTTTGCTTCATTTTGTGTATCGAGTGTCCCACCATCTCTTATTGTCCTTCTTTTTTGCTCCTCTGCACAGTTGGGGTGGATTTTACCTTTAAATGTCTTTCGGTTGAATTTTGCTTTCCAACACTAAAAACAGAAGTTAAGACCTGGTAGCTGGAAGATTTTATTGTTTGTTTTGCCTGATTGATATGAGTGTAATTCTATTATTTTCTCACTCTTTCTCTCCCCCTCTACCTACTGCTATTTGTCTGTCTGTGTCTCTCAGAGATTATTGAGAAGGCGGGAGAGGAGGGCATTCCTGACCTGGTGCACGTCATGAGAATTCTCGCCACAGAAAATATACCCAACCTCCCACCAGGGGGAGGCCTTGCCAGCAAGTAAGAGAGCGCGTAAACTCACACACTCTTTCTCCTGTCTTTTTCTCTCTCTCTTTCTCTCTCTAGCTCTCTCTCTGTCTCAGATACTGCCGCACACACACATGCACATTAAACATTACATTACACTTAGCAGACGTTTTTATCCAAAGCGACTTACAAAAGGAGGACACAACAAGCTAACAGAGGTGTAGAGGAACATGTGCCTTAAGTAAGTTTCCCAGGGCAGGGACACTTGAGGTACACCCCCCTCTACACAAACAGACACTCAAACACACATGTACCCTCAGGAAGACATGCATTTAGACAGATGTGCGCTCAACAGACACACACACTCTCACCGTCATTTAGACACACCTCAATATCCATCTGTACTTTCTCAGTATCCTCCAGTAGTTTTGAAGTGCTCTAAATCATATACAAATATAACTTACTGAACACTCAACACACACACAAACACTAACACACACACCAACACCAACACAACACACATAAAAATGCATCTCTGCTTTACCTTGTTTGCACAGGCACAGTGTTATTGAAGCAGTATACACTCGGCTAAACCCGCACAGGGAAGAGGATGGGGTAAGTGTGTGTCTATGTGTATGTGTGAGGCTGAGAAAGAGATCGGCTCGTGTGCATATGTTAGTTTCCCTATACTATTGTCCATAACAGTAGCTGGTCTATGGACAGATGCATGTAGACTGCAACCTCCCAACCCTTCCTGGTCTCTAACTATTTACATCACGCCATGAGACACCACGGAGGGTAGTGGTCCAAAGCTTATTTGCTCTCGCCATGTACGGTCTTATATGGCCACGTCTCTCTCGCGCGTTTTTTCCTTGTTATACTTTTTCTCCCTTACACTTTTTTCGGCTGTACTCTGTATGTGTCCTTCACTCTCAGATATGTTGGTAGTAAAATCAGTTCTTCGTGTTAAACAATAGAGCATTGAAATCAAAAAAGAAGGTACTGTTTTTTTTTTTTTTAATTTCCAATTGAAAGAATAATAATAAACGAAATAATAAATACAGTTGAATAAAACTGACATTTGTAAAAAAAACTCAGAAACTGTCCTAGACTCATGCTTCGTAGAATAATAGAATGTGAATGTCAGCAACTTTGTAAATGAGCATTAATGTAGCATTGATGGCTAGTGTCTCAGTTTTAAGTTTTGGTGTAGACTTTCCATAAAGCTGCAAATAATAGCCTGGCCGTTTATTTTCCCAGCCCCTGTGTTTGTTTGTGATAGACGTCAAGTTAAAGCTAAGCAAGTAAAGCTTAGACAGAGTTAAAGGAGAAATTCGGTGTAAAATGAACTCTGGGTACATCAAATCATGGTAATGAGTTTGTATGTTTGCTGAGGAGCAAAACTACGCTGGCATTCCAAAGTTTTTTCCGAAGGTTCACCATGCTAATACTTGGGGTATGGAGGTAGCTGTTTTTAAGCAGGGGAGTAAATGAGCTAAATTCAAAAACTAGGAGAAAATCAGACCCAGCCCTAATTTGAGACTGGCGTTTATTGTCAGTGTGCAGTGTTATTCACCTGTGGTGGTGTTCAGCAGGTGTTGGGTGCTAAAGCTGGTTGGGTGCTGGTATTTAGGTCCATTCCAGTAAGTAAAAAATAAATAGCTTGACACAACAACCTGACAACCTCATAGAGAGTTGGGAATTACAAAGGTCTGAGTCTCCAAAATCGAAAAATGAAAGTTGGCTCATGGTGGTGATGTTCATGTCCTGTTAAAAAAAAAAAAAAAAAAAAAAAAAAAAAACATTGGGTGTGTCTCGGCTGTTGCATGATGTGAACCCTGGTGGCAGTCATGTGACCCAACTCCACATGAAGCTGCCCTTGTGAAAGTCCTTAGTGGCCTTAAGTTGAGTCCCCAATCCCCAGACTGTGTGTTTTTGGTCGGAGTAGCTCAATGTGTATCTTCACATACCTACATGTGTATGTGGTGCATAACTGTACGTGTACACCAGAAGCGACCAAAGCGACCAGGTCGCCGAGGTCGCTGAAGAAGCTTCGCCGTTGAGTTCGCTTTGTTCGCTCATGACGTTTCATTTGGAATGTTAGTCATTTAAAGGGCCGCAGCAAAAAACAAACCTCCCCGACCAACAGTTGTGAAAGCGGCAATTCATGTATTATGCGTAGGGCAAAACATCGATGTACTTGAACTTTGACATGTTTGGTTAATAAAGGAATAAAAGAGTATAAAATGTCTACATGCACTGACAGCTGAAAAATATTCATATTCATACAGTAATTCATGAATGATTTAAGCCGCTGACTGAGTACATCAATTTACTTTTTAGTTAGAATTGTTTGCATCCCTGTAGAAAAACAGGGCTGGGTCGTAGTGGACCGAAGAGCCTGCCACTGCTGTGATGAGCTTCTCCGTTGCCATTTTTAATACAAAGTAGGAACTAGGTACTAAAGTTACACCGTTTGTTTCCTCGAACCCACCTGATTGTCGGACGTTGGTAAATCAATGTATTCCGATTGGTATTCGCGGTATTTGCCGAACCGCGTCATAGCTCATTACCATAAAGTGAACTGACTTTTAACTTCTCTTTTTTGCTCTGGTCGCCCAGTTTGCTTCGCTGCCGGCGAATTCGCTTTGTTCGCCCAATTCGCCGACCCTCCATAGAGAAACAATGACTTCCGCCGCTCTGGTCGCTTTGGTCGCTTCTGGTGTACACGTACAGTAAGAAGGAAGAGACTGTGTGTCATTTGAGACTGACGTCCATGTAGGACATCTCTCATAGCTTCCTACAAACTCAGTCCATGTTTATGTGTGTGTATGTGTGTGTGATTGTCTGTGTGTACATGCCCTGTAGATAGACAGTGGCATACCTATAGTATCAAGTCCATTGGCTTGGGATCCTTTGACTGGCCTCCTGTTGTGCTGCAGTAGATCCTCCTATGCATTAAAGATTGTGCATTAGCCTAGATCCCCATGCATTTCCGTTCCAAGCAGCATTTGTGTGTGAATATCAGAACACACTTAGATACTTAACATCCTCTTCAAAATACAGACTTGACAGACAAACCTACTGTCAAATCAAAAATCTTGATTATCTGTTGGCCTTACGCAATGAATTAACGCCTACACTATGCATGCACACAGCTACACAGCTAGGTTTCGGCTCCTGGTATTGTCTAACTGTGTGTGTGTTCATCCCTTAATTTAAAGCAGCCTTCCTGTTTTGTTTGGTAAGTTGGACAGACGCTTTTCTTGACCATCTTCTTGGATATCCCGTCACCCGTCCCCCACACCCACCCTTCTGTGTGAGGGGCCTTAGTGGCACAGTAGGCCTTTGATCATGTTGTGTAGCCTGCTACATGCTCACAGGCTTTTGAGCAGTGCGCTGCTACCTCATTCATGTTCCCGCACCATGTGACTGTGTAAATTTCCTCTGAACAAACTCTGGATTGTCTGCACATTTACAGCTGTATAGTGATAGGAGTAAATCTAATCCGTCATTTCAGTCCTTAAGTATTAAGTAAACATTAGGTTTGTTTGTAGTTGTGAGATGCACATTGTTATTGTAAGAGAAAGGTCAGGCTAACTCTAAAGAAAGACCTCATTTAAGAAGCAAGTTACATTGTGTTGCCTTGAACTACGGGACTAGTTTACAGTTTGGACAAGTGAAATGCACAGTTGGTTTGTGGTGTTCCTGTAGTGACCACGAGGACTTGGGAATAAATTACAAATAATAGGAGTCATGATGGGCCATCTGTTTTCAGTTGGTGATATCCTGAAAACACAGTCAGCTCATATATGTGTAATACTAGGGAGTGTGTAGGGGAGGGCGAAGGGGGTAGGTCGCAAATGATGCAAAATGTTGAAAAAATAAAAGACATGAAATACTGTAACCACGTGTCAATACCAATACCGTTATTGGATACTCATCTTCTTTGTGTAAATTCAAAATGACGCGGAATTGTCTACAATGACAAACAATGTGTGTAAAATTCACAATCCTGCATAGGCTGATGGGTTGTCTGCCGGTTATGGCCAACCAAACTCACAAAGCAGGTCAGGTGGTGCATCTTTGCACAAAATCATATCGGTTAAAAAATGAATTGGAACCATGACTGCATAACACTGACTGGTATGAAAGACAGAAATATGGCAGAATGTGAATGTGACTTGAGTTCTGTGCAGCCGTGACACATTTCGGCAGCCCAGCGCAGCGAGCGTGCGACAGTACAGGAGAGTAAACGTCCATTCACAACTAGGACAATAGCAACTATAACTACAAAGACATGAGAGGTCACACCCAAGAATTACATGCTAATGAAAAGATTCTCATAACGAGTGTAAACAACTAAAGGAATGTGACGTCCTATAAATTGAACTGAATTCTGATTGGCTGACAGTGTGGTTTATACGTTATAAACTCGCTCTAAAAGTGTTTCCAATGACATTGTTGAGCCTGTCATTGTCGTTATTGATATATATGATTTATTACATAATTGGTACGTGCACAGCAACATTCACTGAGGTGAAGTTTGCAAAAATATAGTTATAGCTGTGGTTGTATAGTTCTGGTGTGAACGGGCCTTTAGTTGGGGACTCATGGAGGCAGATATGGCATCAGAGCTTTAAACCCTCAGGGTTAAAATAGAGGATATACTAGATGCCTCCTCTGCCCTGTTTGTGTAGAACTTAAAATGAAGAACAAAAGCAACAAGGTGACTGTTAAATTCTCTTTCATTCGTTCCTAACTCTATCACTCCATTTGTGTCTCCCCACCACCTCACACACTCTCCTCTCTCTCCCCCTCTTCAGAACGGTGCCGACCTGGAGGACCCCTGGTAGCTGTCCAGCGTGATTGCCTGACTCCCCCGTGGGACTGACTTCTTTTTACAGAAGACATCTTTGCCTCACCTTTTTGTCTTTTTTTCCCCGTTTTCCTACGATACTAGGAGATCAATTGGACCACAAATGAAACATTCAGAATCTTTTTTTTTTCTCCTTTTCTTGAAAAAAAAAAAAAAAAAGAAAACACAACACACAATCCAAAGGATTGCAAACACTCTTCTTTTTTATGAATGGGCAGCAGGAAAGAATGAAAGAAAACAAAAAAAAAAACACAAAATAACTTTGGTGTTTATGGAAAACTCTTCTCCAAGAATAACAAAAGAGAGAAAAAAAAATCACGTACACATAGCACACCATAGGAAGACAGTAAAAGACTTTTTTTACTGCAAGTTTTTTTTTTCTGTTGATGTTGTAGTCGTTCTGCTCCCGTGGTTGCCGTTGCTGTTGTTTTTTTTGTTCTTGTTGTTTTTGAATATTGATGATGATGATGATGATGATGATGGTGATGAGGATGTTAGTGATGAAGATGATCGTGTAGACACTGGGCCCGATGCGAGCCGTCTGTGGTGCCTTCTCTATGACGACGGGGTCGAGCAAGCCAGTCAGGGTCAGTTGCCCTGTTGCCCCTTAAAAACACATGGTTTGGACTAAACAAGGGGAGTGGGGGGCGTCAAGGGGGGGGGGGCGGGTGGTAGATTTAGGCCGAGGTTTGGACAGATCCCCCTGCACTCTATTTAAAAAAAAAAAAAAAAACCCTCCCCTCATCCTCTGGAGTCACATGGTCTAGCGAGGGAGACTTGAGTTCACGGCCTGAGAGGCTTGTGCGTGCGTGCGTCGGCGAATATGATGGCGACTGGCTGAAATTTTGAAGCTGCCATGTTTGGGGCTGATTACTGCGTGCTGTGATTTGCACCCCTCCCCTCCCTCCCCCTAACTTTCCCTCTTGCCCCCCACCCCCCCAACATTCACCCCAACCCCAAAGCCTCACAGTGCCCCTGTGCCCTCATAACGGACTTTGAAAAAAAAAAAAAAAAGAGAGAAGTGAACTTGTTTGTTAATTTTTATTTTTAATAATTATTTTTTTTTTTTTGCATACACACTGCCTCAGCTTGCTAAGGATTCACGCCCTCTTTTCTCTTCTCGTGTGTGTCATTAAGCTTTTTAATCCTGCTGGTTAAGAGAGTATAAAATATATAAATATATATATAAAACAATATATATATTTTTAAGTTAGTGGTTTTTTGATTTTTTTCCTGTTTTGTCTCTTCTACGGTTACTGATGTGGCCTACTGTGTGGAAAGGAAGTAAGAATTAATGATGACCAGGTGATGCAAAGAATGAGCTCTGAAGACTTTGTGGACACAAGAAGCTTTGTGCTGTGTGTGTGTGTGTGTGTGTGTGTGTGTAGGAGAGAGAGTATGTGGGTGGATTGTGTCTGCGGATGTGTGCAGTGTGTATGTAAATGTGTGTCTGTTGTGGAGTGCAAATCTGTCGCTCGGGATCTATGGGTATGTTGGGCTAGAAGGGCCCGTAGATGCCCTACAAAGCCAGACTCATTTCCAATGCCTCTCTCTCTCTCTTTTACTCCCCCTCCTTCTCTCTCCCTTTCTCTCTCTCTCTCTCTCTCTCTCTCTCGCTCTTTCTCTCTTTCTCGATCTCTCTCTCTCCCCCTCTCTTTGTCTCTCTCCTCCCTCTGTCTCTCCCTCTATTTTTCTCATTGAATCCCCCTTTCTCTGATTCTCTTTCTCTCTGTCTCACTCTCTGTCTTACTCTCTGTCTCTCTCTCTTTCTCTTTCTGCTTTTTCTTATAATGCAGAAGTGGACTCTTGCAACAACCTGCCTTTATTTTTGGCTCAGAGTATATTGTAAAACTGTGTGATTTCTTTCTTCCTTGTTTTGTTTTTTTGTTAGCTGGGTAAAAAAAAAAAAAACATGGCTTTACGATGAATTCACTTTTTATTTTCAGATGCCGCATTGTCATGTGATCTTGAATGTTCCAGCTGCATGCTCTGCAGCTCTGAGACACCACACAAGAAATCATGAATAACATGGGGAAAAAAACAAAGCTATGAACCTCTGCTGAAAAATAAAGACTTAGTGAAACCTGGTCCCTTCCCTCTCATGTATTGATTGATTTGTTTATTTATTTTGCCGGCAGGTTGATGTGGTGCTTATGAACTAAACTGTTGTGCATATGAACTCAAATGTACACAGCATGGGTGCATTAAAGGCGCCGTATGTAAGATCGAGGCCAAAACTGGTACTGCAATCGAGTTCAAATTACTGTTAATTGTATTTGTAACCTGGTAACCCACCCCCCCCCCCCCCCCCCCCCTACTTCATTTCATTTTGTACAGAGGGTCTGGAACAAGACACCGTCAGAAATGATTTGTTGGAGGTGTGGACTCCAAAGACTCCAAAAAAGGTGAAGGTGGAGGTGTGGACTCCAAAAAAGTACCTCCCTTTACCCAATCGCCAACGCCTGGTCATCACGTATGCAATTAGCCTACCTACACACTACAGTTCAAATGTAGTACACAAGGTCAACGTCACGGCTAACGAACACACCCTGTGTTCGCTGATTGGATCGGTCTTGCTGGGGCCGACTAAATGACCCTCAAGAGATTCCCATCCAGACCCTCTGTACAACATGAAATGAAGTACGAGTGGCGGGTTTACCAGGCTAGTGTATTGGCCCCTCAGAAGCCAATAAGTAAAAGATATCATAAAAAATACATTTTGCATACTGTGTTTTATGTTTTTAAACGTGAATGCTTTGGCTGACTCTTGTGAGTGAAACCATTTATCAGTTTATCGTTCCCTTAATCTCTGGTGACCTATCAGGACCATTTTGCAATTGCATGCCATTACACTTTACATGTAGCACTTTTAATATAATAAAAATACACAATTCAGTGTGTTTTTATGTCAAAACATGAATATCTCTGAACTTGGACTACATGAAGTTTTGCACATATACCCTTACATGCTGACGACCAGACAAAAAGGCAATAAAATGCTTACGCACCAGGTTCATAAAATGATGCATGTGCACCTGTGGCCTTGAGGTTAGGGAGTTGGTCTTGGGGGTCGGTGGGTTGCAGGTTTGAATTTTGCATCAGGAGGAAAAATGAGGGTGGGGGAGTGCGTAACTAGCACTTTCCTGCACCTTCACCCATGGCTGAAGTACACTTGAGCAAGGCATCTGACCTTTACACACTGCTCCAGAGGGACTGTCCACGTACCCAGTTCACTCAGTCAGCTAAATGCAACGCAGTATTATTAAACATTTGGGAACACCGTTCCTTTATTAATGTTCTAAAGCTGTTTTGTGTCTTGTCTGGAGATGTCAATCAGTCCAACATCCTCCTGAATGCTTCACTGGACCTACCCCAAGGTCAGTATGGGCAATGCTTTAGGGAGCTGCTGAACAGCTTTGGCCCTGTGGCATAACAATATAGGGTCATAATGATGGGACACATTTTAAATGCCAGTATCTTTGATTATAAAAAGTGACTTAGTATCAAATATATTTATTATACAACTGTTACAAAGGAGTTCAACACTAAGATTTCTTGGGGACAAAAAAATGCAATGCAATGATGGTCCTTGGAACTCCTGTGTATCACTTATGCAATACATATTTTTAGACTTATTTTTTGTTTTATATGTTGATTTTATATTTATCTTGTGTGTTACTTTGTCATTTTTATAATCCAAGTAGACACACATTTAAAATGTGTTTTATCATTACGGCCCACCCAGTATATTCCCCCAATATTAAGGTTCTAAGCAGGTTCCCTCTCAGGGCAGGAACTTTGGAATCACCCCAAGGGTATGGTACACCTGTGGACAGGTGTGGAACAGGTCTGTCTCTCCCCACTTCGAAAAGAATGGTCCACTTCACTACAAAAGTTTCCACAAACATGTTCCAGTAGCTTTGGTCTCACTTCAGCAACATATCTTCAAGCTGACAGATGTTATTATTATTATTTATTGTTGTTATTTATTTATTATTAATTATTTATTTAAATCACTGCAATACGGCGCATACAGAATACTACATATGGAAAAAGTAAACACCATGTTGATAAAAAAAAGAAAAGACGGGGCGGGAAGTCGTTGGGAGGGGTGGAGGGGCGTGCAGGGGAAGAATAGAGACGGTACCTGCAGCCACCCTCTGCATTCCGATTCCTTCCGACGCACATGCAGCGCACCTGATTTGTGCTGTCGAAGGCTAACGCAGGACTTATACTCAGCGGTACAGACACGGCCAGGAGACAAGCTGTCAACATGAGCCTCACACGAGTGTCCCGTAGCGACTCGTTAGAACTTAAAGAGGGGGTCTACAATACCGCATTTGAGGAGGATGGGAGCCGGGCCGCTCTGGACGAAACCGACGCACAGGTTGAAGCTGACCGCCCGTCGGCTAGTGTGAACGTCGACGGCGAGTTAAGTTCCTATACCCAGATCAAACCGTACGCGGGTATGCCAAAAGAAGTGCTGCTGTTGTATTCCAGTCAAGCTCGTTACAGGCTGCCCCGCGAGATTCTTTTCTGGCTCATAGTTGCATGCACGCTTGCCTTGATCGCTTTAAGTATCACGGTTATAGCACTGTCACCCCGATGCTTGAGTTGGTGGCAGACCTCTCCTGTTTACCAGGTGTATCCGCGCTCCTTCAAAGATTCCAACAACGATGGCATCGGAGACCTGAAAGGTAAGGTAGGAAATGTCCAAAGTATCTTCTCGAAAAACGTAACTGCGTTTGACACCTGATTGTGCAAAAAAAATGTGTGGGGTATGTTTTTGTTTTTGTTTTAAAACAGTCTAAAGCCAGCGAGAGGGTAAAAATGCTAGGGCAGATGCTATTAAGCCATAACAGACCTCCATCGTTTTCTCCATTCTCGCATAAAAGATACAGTTTTATGAGCTTCAGTTGTTCATAAAGTGTTTCCCTTATGCCCCACGACCGGCTGAATGGCCAGAATGAGACCAATAACAAACACAATCATGTTTAACAAGGCAGTGAGCTGCGCTTAGTGCATACTTAACTAGATTGCAGTTTTGGTTTGGCCCATCTACATAACTACCAATTAAACATCACTTATGTCGTTTCAGTATAATGTTGCCTGTATGCCTAGGTGCTGTTCTATTTTTGGTGAAATGACTGCACTCGCTTGGCCTCCTTGACAGAACCAGAAATCAGGTCATGAAATGACCCTAAGATATGTTTTAAGGCAGTGAAAACCTTACCAAGTGACCACAGGCAGTCCTTGAAATGAGCTAAATGAAATTCTGAACGAACAGCCTGCAGGCTGGATTAAGTGTGGTATGGCCTCTACATCCAGACGAAATTTGGCCGTAGATGGATATTTCCTAAGCTGCCCGCTGAGACAAGATCATGAACTTGTCTGGTCTTGACTGCGAGAGGACCTACTGGTGCTTTCATTCTCAAAAAGCCCTAGTGTAGTGCCCTAGTTTAATTCTATTTCATCTTAGAGAGAGAGAGAGAGAGAGAGAGAGAGAGAGATGGAGATGGAGAGAAAGGGACTTGTATGCCTTTGTGACATAAGCGTCAAGAATCACATTTTGTGTATTAGGAAATGTGCACTTTCTATCCTCTGCAGGCATCAAAGAGAAACTGGAACACTTCCTGTACTTGAACATCAAGGCTATCTGGATTAGCCCGTTTTATAAGTCCCCAATGAGGGACTTTGGCTATGATGTGGAAGACTTCCGTGACATTGACCCCATCTTCGGAACCATGGAAGATTTCGATGATCTTCTC
The DNA here is from genome assembly GCA_027475355.1 of Coilia nasus. Lineage (NCBI taxonomy): Eukaryota > Metazoa > Chordata > Actinopteri > Clupeiformes > Engraulidae > Coilia > Coilia nasus. Next base: position 12,884,228 of record CM050204.1, on the reverse strand, counting down.
ATAAGTATGCATGACCAAGGTATGTTCAGAGAGCAAGGCAAGGCAATTTATTTATGAAGTAACTTTCATTCATACTTGGAATTCAGTTTGTTTGTTTAACATAAATAATTATATTAATCGTTATTATTAATTATATACAATTATCGATTATATTAATTTATATTTTCTTGGCAGGTTTGAAACTGATAATGGACTTCATCCCCAACCACAGCAGTGACAAGCACGTTTGGTTCCAGAGTAGTCGTAGACGTGAGGAGCCCTACACCGATTACTACGTCTGGGCCAACTGCACCGCAGACAAACCTCCCAACAACTGGGTAAGAGGAATGTGATGGCCTGGGGCTGTGGACCTAAGTAGTGTATAAACCTCTGAGAGGTTGAAGAGGTTGTACCTTTAAGGGGTGGAGTCCACCAAACACACTTTTTGCATTGACAACGTCCTCAAACTTTTTCTCCCAGCACTTTCTCAGCGCTCCTCTCAGTGATTGTTGTTGCTAAGTTACAAAAAAACGTCATGGGTAATGTTAGCAATTAGCTCACTCAAAACCAACAGTGTAACTGACAGACTTAATATAAAGTACTGACAAGATATACACACCTGATAATTCAATTGACACAATTACATCCTCTCCTGTACTTTAGGGTCAGGTAATAGACTAGGTTGTCGGTTACAGCCAGTGTAGACCCAAGGTACATGTTGTTCACGAAATCTTGACTGTATGTCCCACCCATTGTTCCTGTTGATGTTAACTGGACATTGAGTGATAGTTGACATTGACAAGCTAGACGTTGTTCTAAAAGTGAAACAGATTATAACTTGAAGCACTATGAGCGCTGCGACAAAAAACTGTGTGCCAAGCGAACTTTTGTCGCTGTGGGCGCTTGTGTATGGGGGGCAGCTGTGGTCTAGTGGTTAGGGAGTTGGTCTGGGGATTGGTGAGTCGCAGGTTTGAATCACACCCTAACCATGGCTGAAATACCCCTGAGCAAGCCATCTGGCCCCACACTGCTCTAGGGACTGTAGCTGGAACCCTGCAAAGTAACTGTAAGTCACTCTGGCTAAGAGTGTCAGCTAAGTGTGATGTGCGTGTCTTTCTTTCATTCGTTCATTATTCTTTTAACATCCCCATTTACCAAGCAGTCATTTTCCTGGTGTTCCAGTATTTCCACATGTTTGGCCTTTCCCTCTGTGTCCCTGAGCCCAACCCCAGTAGTGTCTGAGGCAAGTCTCTCTCCCCCTCCACAGGTCAGTGTTTTTGGCAACTCGTCCTGGACGTACGACCCGCTCAGGGGGCAGTGCTACCTGCACCAGTTCCTGAAGGAGCAGCCCGACCTCAACTTCCGAAACCCACATGTCCGGCGAGAGATGACGGTGAGATAACCCCCATGCCCTCGGTGTCAGTCAGGGGACAGGGAGGATCGGCTGACCATGAGGATCAGCTCGTTTCAGAGCAAATTTGTGGCAGGGTTTTTACTTTCTGAAGCCAGGATGAACAGGTCTGCTCCACACCTCTGCCACAGCCCACAGTGGTCACCCATAGAGGTGTGCTTGCTATGACCTCAGTTACATATTAGCTCTCTTCTGCACTCACCGTGTTAGCCATTGACAAGTGAATACGGAGATTAGAACCCTTTTCTCCTGTCTTTGTATCTCTCTCACGCTGTGTGTGTGTGTGTGTGTGTGTGTGCTTGTGCATGAGTTCACAGTGTTTTTATTTAAATCAGGTTGTTTAGGAAAGGCAAGGAAAGCACGAACAGCACACAATCTCTCTCTCTCTCTCTCTCTCTCTGTCTCTCTCTCTCTCTGCCTCTCTCTCTCTCTCTCTGTCTCTCTTTCTCTTTCTTTGTTTCTCTCTCTCTCTCTCTCTGCCTCTCTCTCTCTCTGCCTCTCTCTCTGCCTCTGTCTCTCTTTCTCTTTCTTTGTTTCTCTCTCTCTCTCTCTCGCTCTTTCTCTCTCTCATCGTTCTCTTATTTCTGCAATGTAATGTAGAGCTGTTCTTTAATCAGATCTTCTGAAACAGCCTTTTGCAAAGTGCTGCTGTGTCTGGATAACCTTTAAACCTTTAAACCTTTAAAGGATTAAAAAAGTCAGTCAAGGATCCATAGTTTACAAGAAGGAACCGAAAGGCCCTTGAGGCTTATTGTGAGTCTAAGAAGGCACTTCATAAAAGTTTCTCAGCACTGTTATGTAAGATACTGTAAATGTCACCGAACACAGACCACATAATTATGTTGAGAGTGCCCTGCAGTGCTGTGATTGCATAGAAACACATGCCCCCATGCTTGAGTGTTTTCAAGATGTGCCATTTTCATGATGCGTAATTAGAGAGGGATTTGTAAGGCAGAACATATAATTGCCATCAGTGGTTTTGTGAGTCCCCCACTAATTGTCAAACGCAGCTTTTGTTAAGCAGTGGACTGTTACCAGGCGTGATATCTGAATCAACGATACCCCCAACTCTGCCCCAAATCGTTACGCATTCAACGACAATGTCAAGCACTGAAATCATAAGGATTTAAAAAAGAAATGTGCATTTCACTTTGCGTGAATTGTGGATGTAATCAAACCAAATATGTACAGTTGAAGCATATAGATTTATTTAGAATGTAATCCTATTTTTCACTCGGATTTACACTTTAAAAAAAAAAAAAAAATTCTAGATTATATGACCTGGACGCACATTCAGAAGTCCGGCACCACTAAACCACTTTGCTTTTGCCATCGCTCACCATCTCCTTATCACCAACACAGGACATCATTCGTTTCTGGCTGGACAAGGGCGTAGACGGGTTCCGCATGGACGCGGTCAAGCACATCCTGGAAGCCGCACACCTGAGGAACGAGCCGCAGGTGAACCCTAGCCAGCCCCCAGTGAGTACACTAGATACCCTCCCTTCTGCTGATAACAGTCCAGTGTTGAAAGGCTCTCTGTGCAAACAAATGCATGTATTCAAAACTAGCTACAAGACAGGAAAGGAAATGTGTGATCAAAAGAAAAAGTAACAATTCTGAAAGGGCCTGCACAGACACATTTTACCTTTTCAGAGGTGCCATAATGAAGCAGAACTGCAGCTTCTCCAAACTAGCCTTTGCAAAGACAAACGGGAGAGCAGAGTGTGCACATATAAACGAATTCTAACAGGTGCAACATCAAAAAAGGCATTTGGGAAAGAGTCAAAGAGATCTGGGCCAATAACCTCTCAGAGTGTCAAATGTACACATGTAGAACAAATGTTCGCCGTACGAAAGATATACTTCACCTACATATGGTCGTTTCAGGAATTGTACCGTCACCGTTATACAGAGGTTACGGTACAACTTAAGAACGACGTGGCATTAAGAAGGCTTCAGGAAACCGGTCCCTGCACATTGCTACAAAATTACTTGTCTACATCAGGCATTGCCTATTTTGTGAAAACATTTTTGAAGTCATCTTGTAACTGTGCTGATGTAACTGGGACAGTAAAATAAAGTGTAACGCTTACTCCTCTTCGTCCCCTGTGCGGATCCCTCTGGTTAACCCCAACAGAGCCGTAACATGAAGCGTGTTTAAAGGTCATGCACATTAAATACAGGTTGCATTCCAGTGCAGGTTTAAGAAGACAGTTATTTCTCCTAGTTAACAACACATACACAGTTCACTTTTTTCTGTGATCTGCTTAAAGGTGTACTTCCATCGTGTTTTCATTAATTTTGCAGTGGTCTCTAGTATTAATGAATGCCATGTGAGCCGGTTTTGGTGAAAAAAATGCTTTAGTGCTTCTGTTTCAGGCTGTTCTAGTTTGGTGGAGGAGATGGAGCAGGGAGAATGACAGGTTCTCGGCTATGCTAGTCACAGGCTACAATCATTCGAAGCCCATTCGGTCATAGTGAACCAAATAGAAGATCTAAACGTTCTACACAAACACACAGACTTACCTATACTTCGCTAAGTGAATGTGTGCTGCAACAAAACTTCTCCAGTAATCACAACTGTGGCATAGCTTTTTCTAATTTACAAACCTACGTCACTTTGTTGGCCTTTTTCTTATTGACTCGTTTTTCCACATACTTTCTTTCACTGACTAATGGAGCCAATCGGGTTAGAAGAACATTTTAACATGCAGCATGCATATGCAACTCGGGGTGACCCGTCGTATTTCAAAAGAGCAAGTACTAAACGGTTTCTCGTGGAAGTACTCCTTTAATATGTTATTACAAAGACTGAACTTTGTAATACTAGGCCATGAGTGCCCTCATGTGTCAGTTATGATAATAATGTGTTAGTGGGAAAACAGAGGAGCTCTGCACACTGCATATGCTCAAAAAGTGCCTGACAAAGACCCTGTGGTTGAAACGTCACTTAAATAATAATAATAATATTATTAATAATAATAATAATAATAATAAATCTTTACTTGTATATCACAATTCATATGTACAAGATGCAACTCAACGTGCTTTACAGTTTGGCAAGGTCACCGCAAGACAACATTTCTTGCAGTCCAGTGGCGCCGGAGCGTACGAACACAGTACCGAAATGACGTAGTGACGCAATGCCCCATTAATGCGGGCTCTATGCGTGGCGCAATAATGTAATGTCACAGTGACTTGTCTTGTTTTGTCTGTGTTATAAAGTCTTAGAGCACATGTAGTGTGCGGACGTCCGTTTCTCCAGCTTGTTATTTTTGCCTGGGCCCTCTAAGGGCTCATTCACACCAAACACTCTCCATATTCAGCACGTGCCCGTTTTCTGTCCGTATTTGTTTAGAATGCATGTTAACAAATTAGACTGTTCACAGCACACGCGTGATCTGCACATATTCTGTCCCTATACAAACATATTGTATACGGATATGCGCTGTACACACTCAAGTCGGTGTGAATGAGCCCAAAGATTGCGTTTTGACGTGTATACGACACGGTCTACCTGTTCCACAATGATGTGTTAGCGCTCCATGTTGGAGCTCAGTATCTGGCGTAGCTACATTCTGTGTACAGTCAGAGTGATTACGGCCCTGCCATCATGGCTGAGTGCTCGCAGGTCTTAAGCATATTACCCTTTTCTTAAACCCGGAGTCTGTGACACTGGCTTTAATCACAGACTGCATTTGAACCCCAAAGCCCGGAGTGAAAGCACTTTGGTCAAGCTTTGTTTTGTAATCCACACCCAGGGCCCAGTGCCACCAGATCCTCTACAGGGCCAAACCTCTACAGCTTATCTTCACCTTTCTGGCTAGTGAATGTATAGTGGCAATTATAGTTTTTCGAAGCAATGAGAAATGTGTGGCCTTAGCGGAGTATTCATATTCTTTTTTGTTTTTCAATTTCCTTAAGCTCTGCATTTAGTGCTTTAGTTCTTAACGATGATTCAATGATTAATTGTGCCGGAGTAAAGGGCAAGTGCGTGTGATGCCCTGGGTTTGAGGCAGTTAGGGCTCTCTCTCTCTCTTTCTCTCTCTCTCACTCTCTCTCTCTCTCTCTTTCTCTCTCTCTCTCTCTCTCTCTCTCTCTCTCTCTCTCTCTCTCTCTCTCTCTCTCTCTCTCACACACACACACACACACACACACACACACACACACACACACACACACGAAGAAAGGGGATTATGAAGGGGCATATTTCTGTGGATTTGGTGGCGGCTCACCCTCATTATTCTAATTCTGTGCAATTACATCAAGTCTGAGCCCTCTGTTCAGCACTTGGAGGGGGGTGGCCCTCCACACACACACACACACACACACACACACACACACACACACCTCAGCTCCTGCCCTTATCTCTTAGGACTGTCCTTGTGACCCTGGACAATAGGAGAGTCAGATAGTGGGGAGTCTATAAAGAATAAAGAGAAAAGAGAAGTTGGAAAGTGTGTGTGTGTGTGTGTGTGTGTGTGTATGGGGGGAGATAATGACAGACAGAGAGAGAGAGAGAGTGTAAGGAAGCAAGGGCCAAAATGAAAGGCAAGAGTGGGATAGAGCCAAACTGCTGGCGACTGCATTCTGCTTTCATGATGAAATCCCCTGTCGTATCGTTAGTCCCCTCTTTCATTCCTTTGTGAGCGAAGGAGAGAGAGGGGGGTCAGGTGAGGAAGTCATTTGGGGGGGGGGGGGGGGGGGTATGAGGGGGTGTTTGAAGCACCTAATGACGGAGAGCTCCCCCCCCCCCCCCCCCCCCCCCCGCAGTCCAGCAGTCCAAATCCGTGCTATTATCCTGTCGCAGTCTCGAGGGCGTACGACCCCACGCTCCTACATTCCAAAAGCTCCGATGTCCTTTCCTTGGCCCCCTCGGCAGCGGCCCTTTGAAGAGTTTCCCAGTCGGTGTTATCATTATACCTCGAGTGTATCGGCCTCCTGTTCTCACCTTGTTCCTCCAGCCCCCCCGCACCCCCGCACCCCCCCAGGTCCATTAAGAGACTGGCCAGTACGTCCAGTGAGCTGTTCTTCTCAGGTACATTTCGTTGGATAATCAGTCTAGTTTTTTTCTGTCTATGCTGGTATTTTTGTACTGTTTCGCTCACCGTCTGTAGTTGAGAAATGCGTTCACATAGTGTTCTTTTTTTGATACTCCCGTTTTGAGTTATTTGAAAACAAAAAACAATTTTAACTTTCGTTGGGTACAGAACACCGTTAGAAGTTAGTATACAAGTCAGAACACGGTATCATTTGCTGTCGCTCCATCCTCACAACCATCTTCACCTTTTTGTTAGGAACTTGTGGACACAGAGTTTGAGCTTTACCACGACTACACCTACACCCAGGTGGGCCTCCACGACATCCTGAGGGCATGGCGGGTGGAGCTGGACAAATACAGCCGAGAAGCAGGGCGCTACAGGTACGGTACCCCTCCTCATCCAGTAGGACTGGGCGATACATCAATATCGTAATATTACGATATCGATATATTGCAATATTGGCGATTATTGTAATATTGATATATTGTTTAAGGAGTTGTGTAGTTGAGACAGTATCACCATGTTGATATAAGAATGTACAGTACGGTGTAAGTACATAATGTTACATGTTGTTACACTAAAAAAGGAACCATAAAATAAAGTGTTACCAGATGTTCCACTGCAGTCAGTGAAAGCAACACCCTCCTTCATATGGTAACTGTGATGGTCTGTGACTGTGTGACCCCCACCAGATTCATGGTGACAGAGTCTTATGATTACGAGGAGATCGACAAGACCATGATGTACTACAGCACTGACTTTGTGCGGGAGAGCGACTTCCCCTTCAACTTCTACCTGCTGGACCTCCCCCAGGGCCTGTCTGGGGTCCGAGCACAGGAGCTGGTCAGCCTGTGGATGACCAACATGCCACAGGGGAAATGGCCCAACTGGGTGGTGCGTTGGATCTGACCTGATACCATGTGGTTAAATTGGCTTTTGTAAGGGGGGGAGGGGGAACCCTTCTTTACTCACAGTGGTCAATATCTCTCTCACTATTATATTACTGTAAATACTGTAGCAGAGGGAGCTCAGCTCTGGCTGGCTGTATTGCTAAGGTGAGGAGGCTGAACAGAGCACCGGAGGACTACAGCCCAATTTAAACTCAGCTTGCAATAGAGTTTCGTGTCAAAATGGCCACTGAAACCATGCGATGCCACCTTATACTGTAGGTCACAATATCTCTGCAATGACTCAAAAAACAAAGACCAAATTTTCTGGCGATATTAATGACATTACTAGATTTAGGAAAAAAACGACTCATTTTAAAATATGTGGTAAAATATAGGGTTTTTTGCTTTCCAATTTTTAATATTGTAATCTCTTGTAATAACTTGGATACCTTTCATTTTTGGTACCATAACAACATAAGAACCAGTGAGTTGGATCTGACCTGATACCCATGTGCTGCCTACACAGGTATCACTGAAGTGGTTTTGGGAACTGCTGTCTTGGCATTTGGTTCAGAGAACCCGAAGGACAAATTATGTGCTTGTTAAGAGACTCACAGGACAAGCCTTTGTGTGATGTTCTTCATCCATAATTAAACAGAAGTCATTACTTCCTCATTAAATGTCCTCTGGGATCTGATTAGATAGCTTTTATTCCAGGTGTGAACAACAGTGACTAGCTAAGAGGCTTCGGACTATGAAGCGCTTAGCTGCTCTGCCACTGGCCTTGTTTGTTTGTGCGTTTGTTCAGGTGGGGAACCACGATAAGCCTCGGATGACGTCCAGTGTGGGGAAGGAGTACGTGCGTGCCATCAACATGATGATGCTCACGCTGCCCGGCACCCCCACCACCTACTACGGCGAGGAGATCGGCATGGAGAACGTCCACATCGACGAGGAGGACATCCAGGACCCCTTCGGGAAGTTTAACCCCGTGAGTGCGTCAGCATCTCCAGACGTAGACTGCTGCTACCAGGACCATCATTACCATCACTGTACAAAATTAAGGGTGCTTTCACACTGACAGCATTTGGTGCGCACCAAACGTCCCATTCGAACCAAAAGTTCTTAGTACGGTTTGTTTTCGTTGGTGTGAATGCAATCTCGGTACTTTGGTGTCAACCAAATCAACCGGTCCGAGACTGCTAAAAAGGGGTGGTCTCGGACCGCTTTATCTGCCCTATTTTGGTACGGTTCCTCTGGTGTGAAAGCAACCAAACCAAATTGGACGGAACAGTAGAGTTTAGTGCATTATTATTATCGAAAGTGGCACGTTTTAGTCCGGTTGCGGTGGCGATGATCTTCGCTGTCTATTTTGGTTAGTTTAGAACTATGCATATGTGACAGCCAACCGTACCCACGTCTGTTTGCTACATTGTAACATTTTTCTGACTAGTGCGGACCAAAGCAATCGAACTATAAGTCTGAAAGCGCCCTAAGAACTACAGGTGCATCTTAATGAATTCAAATTTATTGCAATACTTTAATTTAAAAAAGGTAATATATACTATATAAAAAGTTATACAAAGTAAAATATTTCAGGCTTTGTTTTCTTTCATTTTGATCATTACAGCTTTCAGATAATAAAAAGTCTGTTAGTTCATTTACTTCAGTCTAGAGCAAGATACAGTGGTTATTTTTTTGTTTGGTGCGGTTCGCTTTCACATTGTGTTTTCACAAAGAAACACGTGTGGTAAGGTCGTTCACTCATAACAAAAATATTTCCGGCGGGGGAGACAAAAAGGCTAAAGTGGAAGAATCATTTCTAGTTAACTGTGGTGTGAAAACGGCTTAAGTTGTCTGTACTGTGTGACCTTCTATAGAATGCTACTCGCGACCCCCAGAGGTCACCCATGCAGTGGACCGGCGGACTCAACGCAGGATTCAGTGGAAACAACACGTGGACCTGGCTGCCCATTCACGACAACTACACCACAGTCAATGTAGAGGTGAGTTTGTTACAGTGATGATCAAAATTTAAATTCAGCATTAAATATCCATTTTTAAGGATAACCATTCATCTGGTGAATGCACTGTTATTGACAGTTAAACTGAACTCCAATGATTCTTCCTCATTTCTGAAGGAAAGTTTTTTTCTGAAGTTGATGAATCCCAGCACAAAAACTGTTGTTCTGCTTTTAATTTGTCATACATACTGTATAGTGGTTTGCTCATTTGAACTTTGTGTCGTGATAAAATCACTTTTATTTTAATTCATCATATTAAATTACCTTAAAGAGACCTACATCACATGGCCCTGTTTCTGTAAGTCTAAATTTAAGCCAGTGTGTTTAAGACAAGGCTTTTCACATCAAACTGTTTCTACTGCGCACCAGGGATGGAAATTCACACTAGCCACATGCTGGTTAAATACGAAAGTGGCTGGTAAATTTTGGGCACAAAATAATAATTTACTATTGAGTGGCTGGTGAATTTTATCATTTATTTGTCACTGGCTGATAAAAGTTTGCATTATGCGTATTAAGTTAATTTCCACCCATGCTGCACACTGAAGCAGACCTAGTTGTAAGTGAACAGTTTCTCAGACATGAACGGACAGACCTGCCACCTGTCACTCACATTGTGTCCTCGGTCCCTCAGGCGCAGATGGGGGACGATGGCTCTATTCTGGAGCAGTACCGGCGTCTGAGCCAGCTGCGGGAGACTGAGCTGGCGCTGCACCGAGGGTGGATGTGTTTCGTATGGAGCGACGCTGACGTCTTCGTCTACCTGCGCGAGCAAGACGGCCTGAACCGCGGCTTCCTGGTGGTGATCAACCTGGGCCGGACCGCCACCACGGACCTCTCCTCTGTCTCGGGCCTGCCGGAGGAGCTCCGCGTGCACACCAGCACTATCCCGGAGAACCAGGGGAGGAGCTACAGCAGGGACGCTGTTGCCACGGCGGAGGGGGAGGGGCTGCTGCTGGAGTTCTCGTCCAATCAGAGGTTCCACACAAGCCACGCCTCCAGCTGCTACATCTCAGAGAAGGCGTGCTATCTAAGTGTGTTGGATATCATGTACAGATGCTGAGTATGTGTGTATGTGTATGTGTGTGTGTGTGAGAGAGACAGTGTGTGTGTATGTTTGTGTGAGAAAGTGTTTGTCTTTTGAGTACTGACCAAAATAATTGAGGAAAAAAAAACACAAAAGCATGGATTTTAAATGTGCATCAATTTTATTTAAATAATAATAATAATAATAATAATAATAATAATAAAACTAATCAGAAAGATACATCAAATTTAAATGACTTGACATGACTTATTTCTGGGTTTTGCCGTTTTTGTTTTTCTGCAAAAAAAAAAAAAAACTTTGTGGTAACAAAACACATTTAGTTTCAAACCATGGTTAAGGAGACACAATCACAGATTCTCATCCCTTATTTGGGACTACTGTTGTGCTTCATTTTCTTATGAGGGCAACATATTGTATGTTGAATATTTTCCAAACTTATTTTCTCTGTTCTTTTGGGTAGTCAGCGACAGTGCCACCCGCCAACACTTGTGGATCAGAGAACAGTCTTGATGACAAGTGTAGACATCAACCATCAATGTTGTTGGAGAAATTTTAGTCCAATCTATTATACCCCATTGGTTCCATCTAACACACACACACACACACACACACCAGAGGTGTTTTTGGCAAGTAACATATACAAGGTGTCTGAAGACAGGCAGAAGTTACACACAGACACACACACAGACACAGACACACACACGATGATGACGACGACTGGACGGCAGTTGAAGATTTCAGCACAAGCGGTCTTCACCCTCTGCGTCTGCCCTGGCTGGCGGGCGGCTCTAGGCCCAGCTCCATGTGCATGAAGGCCATCTGTCGGGCGCTCTGTAGCGGAGGGGGGAGAACACACAACAGCTCAGAGATCACTGACAGACTGATTGAAATCTATGATCTCGGAATACTTTGACATTCATGGACAACTGTGATTTGAAAATAATAGTAGACAATGATTAATTCAGAAGAAAAGACAAGATTAAACCAAGCATGGTAATTAAAAACAGTAAGAACAACCAGAACATTGCAATTTCAAGGTTTACTACTTACATTTTCCTATCCTTCAGTGACCTCCAACCACACAGTTGTATAATAGCCAACACACACTGTTCCTCAGGACAATTACTTTGTGAGGGTGATATGCCGTTAGATGTTCAAGATAAGAACGTTAATGTATCACAGTGTTTGAGATATCAGATAACCTTTCAACCACGTTACAGGAATTTATGGGATTGGAAGCAATCATTGACCATCAGTAAGGACCACTGACAATGCTTAGCTAAAGTCTTCTCCACTTCACAATATTTAGATAAAATGAAGACATGCCACCTAACGGTGAGTGCTGTGTCATTAGAAAAACAAACACAAATAAATAAATAAATATGTAAGTTAGTAAATGAAGAAATAAAATGACTGGATGGTAATGTCATGACATTACTGGACTGATTTTACTATTTAAAGAATGTTTGCTTTTTTACAAACTCAGAGTTTGTGTAGAGCCAGCAAAGACCCAAAAACACATTCAAAAACCATCAAAAGTGTTTTTTTTTTCATAATATGGGACGTTTAAAACCAGAATGACATTACTGCACACTACGTCTAGGGAACTGCTATCAGAATGCTCACTTGCACGTGAGCCTATATGTATGCAGCTGTATAATTCTGTTAAAAGTTAAAAGACACACATGACCTGTAACGACCCGGCACACACAGCCTCATAAATACCTCACACAGGGACAGCTCAAAGGCCTCCGGTCCAAAATGGTCTCCGCTGGGCTGGAGGTCCAGAATGACTTGCGTTTCTGATTCTGCTTCTAGAAACGACAGAGATTATTACTACTACTACTAACATTACTGTTTATTAGTCCTGTTACAACAATTCATCAAGTCATACAGAGAAGTGTGTGTGTGTGTGTGTGTGTGCATGTGTGTTTTAACACAAGTTTTCCAGATGATTGCGCATTGGCAATGCCATTTTCTTTTAAATGGTCACATAAATAAAGCGTGACGAATTGACCAAATTGGTAGAGAGAGAAAGAAAAAAAAAACTAGAAAAGAGAAAAGAACACAGGAGAGGAAAAACAAAAGGAAGGTAAGAAATACAGAGAGAGAGAGAGAGAGAGCGAGAGAGAGAGAGAGAGAGAGATAAAAGAGAAAATGAGAAAGAGATAGATACAGAGAGGAGGAGAGAGAGGGACAGAACAAATAAGAGCACAAAATGGAGAATAATTTGCCTCTTCGGGGAACTAATCCAGCCAGTATCACATGCTGTGGTAAGTGTGTGTGTGTGTGTACTTGTGTTGTGTGAGGACTTGACTTGAGTGTGTGTGCGTGTGCGTGAGATGATATAAACGTGTTTGATGAGAAGAGGCTGCTGACAGCATCACACACTTAATCCCCAAAAACTCTCCAGTCATCTGCTGTCTTATCTTGCACACAGCACAGCTGAGGCCCTCTCCCTCTGTCTCTCCCTCTCTCTCTTTTCCATCTCACTCCATCTCTCTCCCTGTCTCCCATCCCCTCTCCCCCTCCCCTGTGTATTCTCTCTCTCTCCCATCCCCTCTGTGGGTCTCTCTCTTTCCCTCTCCCCCTCCTTTCTGTGTTTGCGCTCTCTCTCTCTCTCTCTCTCTCCCTGTCTCTCTCCTCTCCATCTCTCCCGTCCCCTGTGTGGGTCTCTGTCTATCTCTCTCCCCTCCCCTCTGTGTTCTCTCTCTCTCTCTTCTCCATCTCACTCCATCTCTCTCTCTCCCTCATACCCTCTGTGGGTCTCTCTCTCTCTCTTTCTCTCTTTTCTGTGCTCTCCATCTCTCTTCTCCATCTCACTTCATCTCTCTCTCTCCCATCCCCTCTGTGGGTCTCTCTCTCTCTTTCTCTCTCCTCCTCTTTTCTGTGCTCTCCATCTCTCTTCTCCATCTCACTTCATCTCTCTCTCTCTCCCATCCCCTCTGTGGGTGTCTCTCTATCCCTCTCCCCTCTTCTGTGTGTTCTCTCTCGCTCTCTCTCTCTCCCTTCTCTATCTCACTCTATCTCTCTCCTTCTCCCCTCTGCGGGTCTCCCTCCCTCTCTCTCTCTCTCTCCCCCTCGATTCTGTGTGTGTCTCTCCCTGTGTCTGCCTGATCTGTGCTGTGCTGTGGCTCTCTGCTGTGTTTCACAAGTGTCCTCTTGACCTTCAGTATTGTTCCTTATCTCCAGGCTGCACAGAGCATCTCATAGACTTGCTAATCGCTAGCGCTGCCAGGCTGTGATCAGCATTTAATCGACCACAGGGAACGCAGCAGACAGATTAAAGACAGAAAGACAGACAGAATATCTCACTCTGTGTGTATGTGTGTGTGTGTGTGTGTGTGTGTGTGTGTCAGAAGATAATTAATGAGAGAGGGAAAAGGGAGTCTGATTCTTTAGACATATGGGGGCAGGCAAAGCCGGCAAGAATTCGCTGACTGCAAGGTGACCTCAGCATTTTCCTCCCCATTCGTTCTTTTTTGCTGCAGTCTTCAAAGGTACAATTCATATTTCTGTTCTTTACAGGTGCTTTATGTCAAACCTCAAAGCCCTCTCTGCCTTGCAGTAATGAGATAATTATCACACTATTATGAAGAGACAGAGAGTGCAGTATCTAGTGTGTTTGAGCACACTGTTAGCCTGTGCCCATTTATCAGTCATTTTTATTAACTTTTATTTTAATTCCCTACCTTAATTAAAACTGGAAAGCACATAAAACAGCAAAACAACAGAGCATTTGGAGATCATTCCTTTTCAATTATTCCCCAGAGACAAATACTGTGCACTGATTGGCTGTCAGACATGAGAAGCAGACCAGTGGGCCAATCCAGTGAAGACAAACATCGGTCACACAAGCAATCACCATCACTACAGTGAGTACACCCTTCACATTTTAGCAAAAAATTGGCCATATCTTTTCAAGGGACAATACTACACAAATGAAACTTTAATATGTTTTCAGTAGTTAGTGTACAGCTTGTGTAACAGTATTCATTTACTGTCCTCTGAATATAACTTTACACACAGGCATTTTTGTGTACATAGCAGGCCACAAAATTGAGTACACCCCACATTGAACATGTCGAAATTGTGTCAAAAATCATTCATTTTTTGAGTGAGCACCATTGTTATCTACCAACCCCGTTAATATGAAATTCACCAGAGCTGCACTGTTGTGATCCTTTTCCATTCCTTCCATTGTGATCCTGACCTCCCACTTCTGCAACCTCTGCAGCAATGCTGGCTGCACTCATGCATTTATTTTTTGAAGCCAACTTTTGCATCTGGCACTGAGTGTGTGGACCCAGCTTCTTTGACTGATCCTGTCAATGCCTGTTCTGACAATGCACCTGCTTTGGAAAACCACCTAATGACTTAAGCCATGATGGTGTAGCTCAGTTTCAGGGTGTTGCTGATCTTTTATGGCATCATTCTGTAAAGCAACAATTCTATTTCTCAAATCCTGAGTTTTCTTTTTTTTGCCATGAGGAGTCATGTTGATCATCCAGTGGATAGTATGACAGAATTATAGCCAAAACAATAAAATGAATAGCTCTAATACATGACACACGAATTTGTGTGGTCCAGTTGAGCAGACCAAAATACAAAAATGATGAATTGGACAGGTGGGTTTTTATGGTTGAATGATATGTACAGTTATCATTCAGGGTGTACTCACTTTTGTGGCCTGCTATTTATACAAAAATGTCTGTGTGTAAAGTTGTTTTCAGAAGACAGCACATTAATACTGGTACACAAGCTGTACATTGACAACTCAAAAACACATCGAAGTCTCAATTGTGTAGTATTGTCCCTTGAACGTTTTTTGCTAAACAAACATTTTTGCTAAAATGTGAAGGGTGTACTCACTTTTGTGACATGCTGTACTATCATCATCATCATCATCATCATCATCATCATCATCATCATGGTCGTGATGAGTGGGTGGGCAGCTTGCTAGGGAAGCCATTAGCGTCAGAGTGCTAATGGTGTGTGTGTGTGTGTGTGTGTGTGTGTGTGTGTGTGTGTGTGCATGGCAGGACTCACTGTGGATGCCCAGACTGGAGTGTGTGTCGACAGCGGCCCTCAATCTCGCTACGTACTTCTCCACGCCCGATACAGGCACTCGACGGTCCCCCCTGTAGGCCGTGATCAGCATAGAGGGGTAGTGCTAAAATACACACACAGGCACATGCATACACACATTAACATACAAATTGACTTAACATTTCAACCTCAACACACTCACAAAAACACACATGCACACTTCATTTTCTAACATACCAACTCCTTAAAAGTGCTAAAAGTGTATAACACAGGTATGTGTGTGAGTGTGAGTTTGTGATGGAGGATGAAGCCATGCTTCTCTGGGTTGTTGAGGAGAAAGCCAGGCACACCTGTGGTGTAATGTTGCAGTATGGACAGTAGGAGGCGATGTTGTCCCTGTCCTGAGGGCTGGTCAGGGGGTCACCCCACTCCCCTCTTTCCTCTACTGTCAGGGGCAGAGAGGGGTCCTGCATGGTGGCCAAGACGTCTAGAAAAGGTGCCTGATGAGAAATACGCATGCATCATTACTTTGGTTTGGTCAACCACCTTGAAAATAACAAAAATACCTAGATGTAACTACAAACTACATTTATATTTCCTGCTCCTGATTTGATGTGATGTGCTCCTGTTGTCACAAAAAAACCTGTCACAAGGTGGGTATTTTTTTAACTTGATCAAGTATTATAAAATAACAAAAGTGACAGGCAGAGTGAGAAATCAACAGGTGATGGGTCACTCATAGCCCAAAGCTTAAGTGTATGTGTGTATGTGTGTGTACCTGTGTGTGTGTCTGTGTGTGAGAGAGAGAAAGAGTGTGCGTTAGTGTGTGTGTATGGAATTGGGAAACCCAAGTGTGTATGTGGAAACCAGAAGCTGTGTGTGTGTGTGTGAATATGTGTGTGTGTGTGTGTGTCTGTGTACACCAATACATGCCATGCACTGGTTTCCCTACCTGCAGAGTGACTGCCCTGAGCAGCTGTGGCTGGTGGTTGCACAGCGCCCCCACCAGCACGGCTCCGGCACTGCGGGCCGTCAGGGCGGTGCGGTTGGGCGTGGAGACGCCCAGGTCATGGAGCCTCTGGATGCAGGCGGCCAGGTCCTCCACCCCCCTCTGCTTCCGCTCCAACCGCCCCAGCCGATGCCAGCCCAGACCCCGCTCACCTCCACCCCTGGGATGGGAGAGGGAAGGGGTGGAGGGAGAGGGAGATGGGGGTGGTAGGGGTTGGGGTGGGGGGGCATTTAAAAAGTAATAATAACCTTTATTTTATCAGGAATGATCCCATTGAGATTCATTTTTTTTTCTTTTTCAAGCGATTCCTGGCTAAGACAGAAGCTTACATAGTTCCATGATTAAACTAGAAAAGCACTCAGAGAGCGCAGACCTCCACCAGGGCAGCTCAGATCACCACCAAAATCCAATCACTTTTAAGTTAGCCCATTTTTGACCTACCCTGACAATTTCATCAAAATCCATCCATAACTTTTTGAGTTATGTTGCTAACTAAAAAACTAACAAACAAACGCCAATTATTATATAACCTCCGCTGGCAGAGGTAAAAATGACAATTTAATAGACAGTTAACAAAAACACTAAAAGACAGCTGGCAATTTAGCATCATCGCAACATGATCACCAGCAGCGTTTAGTGACAGCACATGTACATTTGTTACAGAGAATAAGAAGGAAAAGATGAGAAAGGGGATAACGTTTTTTTTTTCCTTGTAAATACTGTGATGCCAGGCACAGCCATACCAATAAAACTCATTACGTGGTCCCCCGGAGGGAATTGAACAGGTATTTTAATGACCTTGTTCGTGTGTGTGTGTGTGTCTGTCTGTCTGGCCGTCTGCAATGACCCTCTCTGTCCACATTGGGGACTAGGTTGCCATCTCTGAT
This sequence comes from Coilia nasus, assembly GCA_027475355.1. Taxonomy (NCBI): domain Eukaryota; kingdom Metazoa; phylum Chordata; class Actinopteri; order Clupeiformes; family Engraulidae; genus Coilia; species Coilia nasus. The sequence goes on along the minus strand of CM050204.1, from coordinate 12,866,886 downwards.
TGCGCTTGTTTGAATTGAACTGAAAAAAAAACACAACTAAATTCAACTGAATTGAGCCTATGTGCCGACAGCTGTGGTGCCATTCAGTTGCTGGTGTAAGCGAGGTCCTCCTGCGCAGTCCAGCCCCAGACTCGAACCCGCGACCTTACAGCAACTCCATATTGGGAGGAAGTCACACTACCAAGTGAGCTAAAAGTCTAAGCCGGGCTATTAGAAAAGTGAGCAGTGCATCTCCTTAAGGTGCGGGTTGCAAAGGGTTACTGACGTTTTAACACTGATTTATGTTAGCTAGTATCCATTACACGGGGTCAAGAGAACTCAAGCGAAAGACTGCAGGTAATCTCAGCCACGGAGATACGTTTTGTCGTAAAGGATATCCTAGTTGCCCTCGCCACTCGACCTTTGACCCTGTGGCTGAGGCCAAACCACTGCTTTCAGGATATCCCTTACCAAGATCATTCTCGCTCGTGCTATATCACTTAAGTACTGCCAAGGGGATGACACAGCATACTGCCACTCATGGAAAGCTTCTCGTCTAATAAAACACCTATGAATGTCTAATTAAACTCTTAATGAATTATTTTATTTATTTATTTATCCACAGCTTGATGGTGTAAAAGGTACATATTGTTCTTTATATTGTTTTGTAGTCTTACTTGTATATATTTCTGTAAATTGAACCAATATTTTTATATATATTTTTTATCTGTTTCAAGTCTTATTCATATATACTGTGTGTTCTTGTTTATCTGTTGGCTGCTCCAAGCGACATCTCACTATAATTTGTACAGTGACAATAGAGACTTCTACTTCTACCACTATACTTTTATTAGGCACAACTATTA
>CM050204.1:12856041-12861041 GCA_027475355.1 Coilia nasus | reverse complement strand
CACCTGGGGACAGACGCACCCTCTGCACCGACTCCTCTCCCCCTTTAAGCCACCCTACATTGAGAACCTGCTCTGGCTCGGATTCAGCTGTAGGTAAAGATCGGGTTGCATGTGCACATACACACACACACACACACACAATTAGTCTTTTGTCACATTGGAGCTCCTTCTTTGCACTGGCCCACTTTTTTTCAGATGCTGACACACACACGCACGCACACACACACACACACACAAAGGTGTCCCTACAGTTACTGAAGACTGCCCTTGACTGTTAACATCTCCACAGCATGCCTCTATCGAAGTGTATATTACATTGTGGTCTGTGGTGATATTTAACTGACTATGGGTGCCTGATGTTTGCTCACCTGTTTCAGGCAGACACCTGTAGATGATTCCTCCATCCTCAATATAGCTATGAAATCGTCCCTGGACCTAAAAAGACATTTCTCCAATGTAGCATTTTTTAATCAAGTATATGAATTGATAATATAGACTTTTTTTATTATACACAGCAGGTTTTCGTAGGCTTATTAAGCTTGTTGTATGTTCTCTGAGATTAAACAGGCTTCATACGCTCTCTGCTCACCACCGCGCTGTCCGGGACGTCTGAGAACCTGTGGTGTGCAGCCCTCAACCGCCTCTTGTACCACTGTGCCAGACTCCTGTACCTCTGTTCCTGCCGGGGGTTACTGTAAAACTGCACGCCATGGCAGCACTGTAACGTAGATGACAAGAGACTTTTTTGTGCTACTATGCTTAAACAGCCTCCTTTCTGTGTCTCTGGGTAATGGATGAATAGTGGAAACAGTGAAATTCGGGGGTAATAGCCTAGATGAAGAAAAGCCCTAGAGAACGGTGTTTCGTTACAGGATCAGTTTCCACTCATTCCACTCTTGGGTTACCAAAAGTTAGGCGAAGTTTAACATGAAACACATTTGCTCGGACATTATTTATAATATATGAGCTTCGCAATAAGTCAAAAGCCTGATGCCACAATGTGTCAACCTTACCGCAGGATAAAACCTAGCTGCTACATTGGTTGGCTGGACATTCAACCAGCAGGCACTTCTGATGAGGGCACGAGATAGAGTGCGGGTGATCGAGGTCATTTATTTATCGCATCTGCAAAGGAATATCTCCTGTTTCAGTTTTCTGCCATTGATAACACAACGCCTCAAACACGAAGTCTTGCTGTAACTCTACCACCAAGATTATTTGATTACGGAGGCGCAATCTGTCCCTGGAAAGAGCACGTATTTTGCCACATTGTTTACACGACTGTCCTGCTCTGGCAACGGCGCCACAGGATGGCGGGTTTGTAAGTCTAAAGTAATCGATGTCAGCAGTTAAGCGCCATATGTTTGTACTGCACGTTCGATGGTGCTGCATATGAATTACTCTTCTGGCGTCTGATTTCACAGGAAGTGTACGGAAGTATGCTTTGCTTGGCATGCTGCAAAGCGGCTCTAGAGATCAGGGATTGTGTTACCGGGCCGGTGGATTGCTGAGAATGATCAAACCGTAGAAGAACTGATTTAGTCGTTTTGTAAATCATCAATAAATCACTGTGTCATTAGTTAATCATTTTAGTCACTGTACATTTTGTCAAGAAGAGCTAAGAAGATGGAGCCAGAACAGAACCATCAGGTTGTTAATGGTGTAACAACAGAAAAATCAACCACTGCTGCAAATGACAGGCATTCAAGCGACGAAGGCACCGGACACCAGCCAACTCAAGGGACAGATGTGGCCCGGGCACGGTGGACCATCCTTCGGCAGGTGAGAGAGTAGATATGTGGATCAGAAAAAATGACAGCAACAGTTTAACACGGAATCTCCATGATTGTGGTCTCGTATTGCACCAAGCTACAGTGTCTTAAGTGTGGCTTTACTGTAGTCTTTATGTCCCTTTGATGCAAGTGTCTACACATCTTATTTCTGTGGAAGTCATTAGTTAACGTCGCATGCATCGAAGGCAAAAGTCCTGTGTCGGTAAAAAGCTCAGAAGTCGTTAACATTACAGGCTAGTTGGTTAACTAGCCAGTCTTCGGACTGTAGCCGAAGCACATCAACTCCTACGTAAAGTAGTACTCATATTTGAATGTAGGAGGTTGCTCACACCAGCAGGCTGAAGAGAAGGCCTACAGTCTATTACTTGCATTCAGCACGAAACAGAAATGTCCGGAAATAATTATGTCACCTCTAGCCTACTGACTGTGAAATCGAACCGCCCCTTAACGAAGATGAAAGCCTATTAAAGGCAGTCTATAATATCATAATATAATATAGAACTGTACATCGAGTGCTCACTGCATAGTCAAACATCCTGGACATTGGTAAATAAATAGCATGGAGAGGTATCAGCCTGAGGTTAATACTGAACAGTAAAATTCAGGAAGATGGAAAGCTGATGCAGAGTCTACCTGTTGCCTAGCAAATGAGAGAAGACAGCTTAGGGAATACCACTTTTTACCACTCAAATATAGAACCCAGCCAGTGCTCTAGCTAGACTTTAGCTTTACATCTTTTTACCACACTTTTGGCAACTCAGCAGCATGCAGGGAAATAAAAAGCTGACGCTGCACACAGACCTGTTGAAGGCTGAATGAGGACAGAGAGGGAATGCCTCTTCAAAAATAGCACTCTTGTACGTAGCCTAAACCACATTGTTATCTCTAAATAACAACATTTAGGGAAATGAAAAGATCATCTAAAACTAACTGAATGGGGAGACAGAAACAAGGGAATGCCTCCTTCTAATGTTTATGTAGCGTCCAGATATCTACACTCTACTAAAGGTCTTCTTTAGTTTAGCACAGACAAATTAGAAGAGAAGTCCTATGTATCCAACATGCAAGGTAGCACTTAACACTGGACTCTGCATACAAGGATACAGAAAACAGGATTAAAACATTTGCTTTTACGGCCTTATGACTACACTTGTAAACTACTCAAGGCTGAGTCTGGACCATGCAGGATGATCATGGCTTCACATGCATGTAGCCTACAGTATGTGTGGAATGTGCTGTACAAATGAACTTCCCACGTCAGCTACCACCGAATGTAGGGGAATGAAGAGCTCACACAGAATTGCCCTGTGGCTGACTAAATGAGGTCAGAGCGCACAGGGACTAACACACAGATGAGAGAGGACACCCAGCTGCAGAGAGGAGAGTACAGCAGAGGAGAGGTGTGGCAGATGTCATAATGATATTCACAAGGCCTTTAACAGCCAAGAGCATGAACAGCAGTTAGACCAAAGCATTGCCTACCGGGAACTATTAAAAAACATCCCATCACTAAACATTTACACAAAGGCGACGCCATTCGTTTTTTTAACACAATCAATGAAGTAAGATAAGACAATATAATAGTTAAGACTCAAAGATAGATAAATTGTTTGCATTACCCCAATGTTTATGTCCAAATATAATTCATTTCACCTTGAGTTTGAGACTCTGTAAATGATAGAGATGAATGCATCCTGTGTTGCAGCACATAGGCTAGAAAGTGAAGAGCTGCATCAACATATGGCTATTATAGTGCGGTGCTGACCCCTTTGCTCTCTGGCGGCTAACAGGTGCTCAAACAGAAGCAGGTGGACAGCAAGAAGGTGCCTCAGGTGTCCGTACGAAGGTTCTCCTCTTTCAACCTGTTCTCCAGGAGCAGGGCCACGACCCGCGACCCCAACGACCCCTCCGAGGGACAGTGGGTCGAGTACCGAAGTGCCTTCTTTCCTCAGTATAGTGCCTTCCTCAGGTAGGCCCTGCAGGGTTTTGGTGGGTTCGTCTGGGATGCACTGATATTTGGCCATTGCTCTCAATGTGTTAATATCCGATGTATCCCACAATTCCTTGGTCATTGTGTATCTATCATGTATTTGGCCCTTGGAGTGTGTGGATAAGATTTGGGAGAATGGTTACCGTTTTTTTACTTGTACTTTACTTTGTATTCATGCACACGTGTGTGTGTGTGTGTGTGTGTGTGTGTGTGTGTGTGTGTGTGTGTGTGTGTGTGTGTGTATGTATGTATGTATTCATTCTTCACTGCGAAATCAGTCCTTTATACACTGATCACTGGTATTTTGTTTATAATGAGTGTGTGTGTATGTGTGCTTACAGTGTGTGGTTATATGGCTGTTTGGTATGCTGACAAATGTCCTACTCACTTTGAATGGGCCACTCCAACGTCCGGAGGTTCGATATTTTCGGATAATGATCACCGAAAAAGTATAATGACCGCTTTTAATGGCAACAAGTTTTGAGCTATTTTTTTGCAGTGGAAGCCATGATGTGACAATACAATCTGCTCTAAAATATGACGTTGTTAGAAGTTTCTAACTTTTTATTATTATTATTTCTATTATTAGTAATAAGTTATTATTATTACTATTTTTTGTATTGGCAAGTAGCCATATAATTCGCTTTGCGTTGGGATTGTGCATCACTCTGACTGGGCTTATTCTATGAGAATGAACACCTCCCTGAACATTATCCCTTACATATTATGTTTCAGAGACAACCTCGGACCCATCAGAGTAACTGAGGTGCTCAACAGCTTTGACAACACCGGAAATGTCTGTGAGTAGATCTGTCTTTCACTCTCTTGCTTCCCTCTGCCTCTTTTTTCTGTCTCTGTTTTCCTCTGTCTCTTTGCTTCTCTCTCTCTCTGTTTCTCTGTTTCTCTGTTTCTCTCTCTCTCTCTCTCTCTCTCTCTCTCTCTCTCTCTCTCTCTCTCTCTCTCTCTCTCTTTGTGTCTCTCTGGTGTACACTGTTACCAGTTCCACATGCAAATGGAAAACAACCACCCCTGCTTCTCTCTGTCTCATTGCTTCTCTCTCTTTCAAGTTCAAGTTGAAGGGTAGATTTATTGGCATGACTTTAAAGCAGTGTTGCCAAAGCTGACATACAACAATAAAAAAACATAAAAAAGGAAACTTATAGAGACTAATAATTAGTTAAATTAATAATAATAATACATATATGTACACTGTAGCA
>CM050204.1:12848541-12851041 GCA_027475355.1 Coilia nasus | reverse complement strand
TTCCACAAGGGGAGCTGCAGTCCCGCGTATTTCATTCAGTCACCCTGGTTAAGCACAAGTCATTCAAAAGCACAACTCATCAGAACAGTGTGATAGTGCACATTCTGTGTGTGTGTGTGTGTGTGTGTGTGTGTGGCAAGGGTTGCAAGTGAGCTCATTGTATGTATGTGAATCAATGGTACCTCTCTCTCATCTTTTTTTTCCGCCTTTGTCCTTTTTAGTGTGTGTGTGTGTGTGTGTGTGTGTGTGTGTGTGTGTGTGTGTGTGTGTGTGTGTGTGTGTGTGTGTGTGTGTGTGTTTCACAATATGTGTGTGTATGTGCGCACAATATGGGTCCCTACTGTGGCAGTCTCCGCCCTCCTAGTTGCCCCTGTTTGGGTAATTATGCTAATTCTGGCGGCTGGTAGGCTAATTGCTCCCTGCACACAACAGCATTCTGCTGCCCTTGTGAGTGTTGCCCCGCGCTCTGGTGCGGGTGCTGTCTCTATGCACATGCCACCTCCTTACACAGGCTCAGGCACAGGGGCACCTCCCTGCCTCTCTCCCAAAACAAGCCTGTGTGAGGCCTTATGGGAAGGGAAATAAACTAGGGCTGTGCAAAAATATCGCTATCGCGATATATCGTGATACAAATGTTCACAATATACCACATCGATTTAAACATCGATATCACAATGTATCATGATATTAATTTTAACAATATACTATACTGTATCAATTTCTGTCTACAAAAAAATTAAAAACATTGTAGAAACTTATATTACATCTCTGTCCTCCAGTAGTTTATTTTCTAAATCCTATACAATTTATGTTTTTGTGTTATGTTGAGTTCAGTAACTCTGAGATATGTTGATTTAATTCACTTTTGATAGGACTATCCAGATCATTATCAAAGAATGATAATTCAGCTGTATTTTTAGATTTCCACTGAACCATGTAGAGAATAATATATCCAGTAGCGCAATGTATCGTGATAAAATCGTATCGTGACAAATGTATCGTGATATGTATCGTATCGTAAAGTCCTTGCCAAAACCCAATAGAGTTGGCAGACAGACAGCACACAAAATTATACAAGACATTATAGTTACAGTGATGGAATAATAATGATAATAATAATAATAAAAAAGTATTTATTTTTCGCTAGATTGTTAAAAATCCAAGTGAAAAGAGCCAAAAGGCATTTGGATGCAATGTTGCATTTGGAAAGATATGTTGGATACATGATTTTGTGTGTTAGTCTTTCTACGTGTGTGTACGCGCGTAGGTATGAGTGTGTGTGTGTGTGTGTGTGTGTGTGTGTGTGTGTGTGTGTGTGTGTGTGTGTGTGTGTGTGTGTGTGTGTGTGTGTGTGTGTGTGTGCGTGTGTGTGTGTGTGCGTGTGTGTGCGTGTGTGTCCTCCCATTAGCGGTGGAGGTGATTAGCGCATGGTGGTTAATTTGTGTCTCTGTGCTCCTCGATTCTGAAGTGTGTGGCATCAGCTGTCCCATTGGTCGGTTGGTCGGAACCTCTCCTGCCCCCCCCCCCCCCCCCCCTCCTCGATGCCCCCTGGCGCTGTCACCAAAAACACTCCGTTGGCCTAGCAACAGGCACCGTGCCGACAGCGGAATCCGCCGGGGCTAATGTACTTGATGATGTTTTAAAACAAATACATCATTAATCTGATTAGCATCTTGCTAGGGGGATGGCGTGTGCAAATGGCCACCTATCCATCTGGGTTTGGGCACATCTCCAAAACACAGGTCTCTGAAAGAGATGGAGCTGTGTATGTGCGTGTGTGTGACATGATAATTAACTCTAACAAGCAAAACAGACAAACAAACAAACAGACACACAGGTGCATGTGTCAAAACACACACACACACACACACACACACACACACACACACACACACATAGAAAGAATAGGCACATCTCCAGGTACAGAACCCCAACAGAGCTAAATGCCACACCATGCCTGGTGATGATTGCAGATGATGGTCACTTTATGAGGAACATTTTCAGCCGATTTTTCATTCTGAAACAGGCCTAATGGCTTAACATTTCTTGGTGTTTCCTTTTTGGTGCGTTTGATCATTTTTTTCCCATGAAGATCAAGTTCAGCAGAGCCATGACCTGCGTGTGTGTGTTGTGTGTGTGTGTGTGTGTGTGTGTGTGTGTGTGTGTGTGTGTGTGTGTGTGTGTGTATGTGCTGTTTTACATATGCAACAAGTCACACTTTGCATATCACATGCAAAGGGGTTATACAGTAGGCTGTATCAGTGTTATCCATGTGTGTGTGTGTGTGTGAATGTACATCTGTATGTGTGCGGTCTTTAGCCCTAAATGACAAGATGGCATAGTAACCATGTGTGTTTGGGGACGTGTGTGTGTGTGTGTGTGTGTGTGTGTGTGTGTGTATGTGTGTGCGCGTGCGTGTGTGTGAATGTACATCTGTATGTGTGCGGCCTTTAGCCCTAAATGACAAGATGGCATAGTAACCATGTGTGTGTGTAGCTGG
>CM050204.1:12831041-12838541 GCA_027475355.1 Coilia nasus | reverse complement strand
TGTGTGTGTGCAGTGTGTAAGCTTGGCATGGTGCATCGGCCCGCAATGGTGCTAGGGCCTAAATGACTCAGGATGTGTTTGTGTGTTTGTGTGTGATGTGTGTGTGTATGTGTCTGTGTATGTGTGTGTGTGTGTGTGTGTGTGGTGTGTGGTGTGTGTGTGTGTGTAGTGTGTAAGCGTGGCGTGGTGCATGGGCCCACAATGGTGCTTGGGCCTAAATGACTGACTGGGGATGTGTGTGTGTTTATGCATGTGAGTGTATATGTGTATGTGTGTATGTGTATATGTGTGGTGTGTGGTGTGTAAGCGTGGCGTGGTGCATGGGCTCACAATGGTGCTCGGGCCTAAATGACTGACTGGGGATGTGTGTGTGTGTGTGTGTGTGTGTGTGTATTTTCATGCTTCTTGTTTGTGTATGTGTTTGTTTGTGTGTGTGTGTGTGTGTGTGTTGTGTGTATTCTCATTCTTCTTGTTTGTGTGTGTGTGTGTGTGTATGTGTGTCTGTAATGTGATGGACCACTGGAGAGGGGGAGATAGAGTGGGGATTTAGAAAAGTGGGAGAGATGACGTGTGTGTGTGTGCGCGTGTGTGTGTGTGTGTGTGTGTGTGTGGTAATAGTGTAGAGAGGGAGTCTATTACTGTCCCCTGTCAGAGTTAAGTGCTGTCCTGGTGTGTGAGGGGGATCGATGGCGGACGCAGTGCCAAACAGCTGCGGGTCAAAGGTCGCCTAGACACACAGCCGCTCCTAGGGCGGGGCCCAGCGCGTCGCCACGGCAACCCATCCGTACCCAGGGAGAGGCACAGTTTGTTAATGCCCCTCTGATGGGCTTCAGATCAACCCCTAGGGACCATTAGGCACACTTACACACACACACACACATTGACACACACACATGCACTGGCACACACACAAACACTGGCACACAAACACACACACACACACACACACATACACACATACACACACATAGACACACACACAGACACACACACACACACACACACACACACACACACACACACATACACACACATACACTGGCACATACACTGGCACATACACTGACACAGACGCATGCACACAAACACACACACTGACACAAACATACACGCGCACACACTGACAGATACACACATGAATTGACACACACATACACACACACTGACACACACACTCGTGCACATAATTGTGATATGGTCATATAGTACATTGCAGTCACATACTGCATCATACACACACAAACATAGATACAGCCAAATCTGCATGGAAAATCCAGCTCTTGTAACACACACACACACACACACACACACACATACACACAAACACACAAACACACACACACACTAATAGAGAGCGATACCCTGCTTTAGGCCATTGATCAGACTTATAGATCCAATGAAACACAGACACTCATATTCTATTATGGCCGTGGTTCAACTTGCAAAGACACTTTTAGTCAATTATCCTCATACGCATACCCAGTAACAGACACGCACACAGGCACTCACACACGCTCACAATCACGCACAGTCACGCGCACACACGCACACACACACACACACACACACACACACACACACACACACACACACACACACACACACAAGGCAAGGCAAGTTTATTTGTATACCGCATTTCATACACAACGGCTATTAAATGTGCTTGTTACGCCCCACTATTGGATGGCCCTACTGGGGCGAACAACAAGTCACCACTGACCCAAGTAAGAGCCAGAAACACCTTTAAAATGCGACCCAACCAGTGGGATTTATTAACATTAACTCAAAAGACAGTGCTCAGCACAATATCTAGATAATAACACAAAATCCCAGCTGAGAGGCAACAGCCAGCAGTCCCATACCAAAGCCTCTCCTTTAAAGCAGGAATCAGGTGGTTTTAAAGCAGTTGTTGATCACATCAGGTGCTCCTAATCAGGCCAATCCATCACATGATTGCTGAGCAGGTAGAAGGTATGGCAGAAGCACAGGGACAAACAGCACTGGGAACATACAGACAATACATCAGTATTGATGTAGCAGCAGTAACAGTGCTTAACAAAAATAAATGCAAAGGACAATGTAAAAGTATGAAAGATGAAAGAAGTGTAAAAGCATAAAAGTAAAATAAGTATGTGGTAAATAAAAGATATAAAAGCATAGAAACACATAAAATATAGTAGTATAAAATTAGTAGAAATCCTTAACAGAAAACATCTGAAAACAGTTTGGACTTAAGTCTAGATTTAAAACTACACTGTCACACAATAGCACATGCTGATGTTATTCTGACCATGGTGCTCTCTCTTTCTCTCTCGTTCTTTCTCGTTCTTTCTCTTTCTCTCTCATTCTCTTTCTCTCTCTCTCTCGCTCTCTCTCTCTCTCTCTCTCTCTCTCTCTCTCTCTCTCTCTCTCTCTCCCCCTCTCTCTCACACACACAAATGTGCATCTTCATACACTCCGTCTCACATGAAGGTGTTGCGTTTTACTGAAGTAATTGCTCAGGCTTTTTAGCGAAGAAGGGTGAATGCGAATGATGACTGCTGATATATTTTGCCTCATTTTGTGTGTGCTTGTGTGTGTGTATGTGTGTGCGTCTGTGTGTGTGTGCGTGTGTGTACAAAATCCACTATCTAACTTACATTAACATTGAAAACTATTTCTGGGGTTATTTGATCTGATTTGTAGCACTTGGGCAACATTGTCCAGTAGTAGGAGCCATGCAAAACCTGTGTGTGAGTGTGCGGACTCTACAAGCCTGTGTGCTAGTGTGCGTACTCTACAAGCCTGTGTGTGAGTGTGCGGACTCTACAAGCCTGTGTGTGAGTGTGCGGACTCTACAAGCCTGTGTGTGAGTGTGCGTACTCTACAAGCCTGTGTGTGAGTGTGCGTACGCGTGCGTGTGTGCGTGCGTGCATGTGTGCGTGTGTGCGTGTGTGCGTGCGTGCGTGTGTGTGCATTAAGGCTTTGACTTTTGCCCAAAAATCCTATTTGACGTTCGTTTGTTTATGAATATTAATATTCAAATATATTCCAACATTTATTAATAATATTTTGACCATTAAATGCCGTCAGTAAGACCTATATTGGTATCAAACTTAGGTTGTCCACCAGAGAGCAGTGTATCAGTCAGTGTCAATGGACTAGATGATTGAAAGGCTAAATATTTATGCGTGTTAAAATTGTTATTGAAGCACACAAGATATTCAGTGTCTGAGTGAAGATGTAATAAGTGGAATACACCAGAAGATGCTGTTACGACACAGTTAACTCTCCATCGGAAATACACAAGCTTACAGGAACCTTTTGTGTACCTAACCAATGATGATTTTGGGAGAACAACACTAACTAATTAATTACTGTCACTTTGTCCTCCCTTGTGATTTACCCTTCTTGCTTTGGGAAGTCAAAGTAGCGCCACACGATGCTTTTCAAATCGTCAGGAGTGTAGATTTAAAACTCCTCGTCAGGCGCGCATGTTGCTGGCACGGGCATTGTTTTGGCATGCAAAATAGGCGCGAAGCACTGCGCTAACCTCACCTACAGGAGCCCAAATGACCAATAATAGTGTAATGAGCTTGCGATTCACAACTTCACCAGCCGTGAAAAAACCTCAGAATTTGAATTGAAAACAGCGTTTACACGCAAACATATTTACAAAAAAATAATACCCATAACAGGTTTGAATATTAAGGGCTGCCTAATATTCGTTCGAATATCTAAATTTTTTGAAATATTCGAATAATGAAGTTCGGAGTCAAAGCCCTAGTATGCATGCGTGCACTGACACATTGTTCTGATGAGCTATAACCATAACCAGCTTTTGTGATTAGGCAGAGAATAATCACTGGCTATGTGTGTGCATGAACATGTTTGTCTGTGTGTGTGTTTTTGCAGGCAGGCACGCATGTGTGTGTGTGTGTGTGTGTATATGTTTGTGACATCCCTCCCTCTCCCTGTGTGTATGTGTGTGTGTGTGTGTGTGTGTGTGTGTGTGTGTATGCTTGTGTATGCTTGAACAGCACCTGTGAGTGGAGAAGTGGAGTGGCTGATTCTGTTGAAACAAATACCGACTCCACAAGCGCTCGCTTCAAACATGCAGGCCACAGAGTCAAGTCCTCCATGCCCACACAACCCTAATGGTGTGTGTGTGTGTGTGTGTGTGTGTGTGTGTGTGTGTGTGTGTGTGTGTGTGTGTGTGTGTGTGTCTGTGTCTGTGTCTGTGTGTTCTCTCTCTCTCCTCCTCCTCTCTCTGTCTCTCCCCCTTTTTTGTGTCTTTCTGTCTATCTCTCTGTCTGTGTCTGTTTCTCTCTCTCTTTCTCTCTCCCTCTCTCTCCCTCTCTCTCTCTCTCTCTCTCTCTGTCCTCATAAGACAATAACAGCAACAGCACAGTGGTCACCTGATGTGTTTTTTACCTGTGACAAAAACCTCAATTTCTATTGTTTTGACTGTGTGTGTGTGTGTGCGTTTGTGTGTTTTTGTGTGTGTATGTGTGTGAGAGAGAGAAGAGTGCTCTGTCAGTGTGTTTTGTTGCATTGAAGTGTGTGTTTCCAGGAGTAAGTATCTGTAGATTGGTTTGTTTGTGTACCGTACTTGAAGGGCTCCTCTAGCCTGGAGGCTGGGAGGGTCCAATATGTACATGTGTAGCCCTGTGGAGTGTGTGTGCGTGTGTGTGCGTGTGTGCGCCTGTGTGTGTGTGTGCACGCGTGTGTGTGTGTGTGTGTATGTATGAAAGTGTGTGGGTTTGTGTTCTTGACATGCTGTTTTCTTGCCATGTCACAACCCAGACTGTATTAAATATACTGCTACAGAACACACGCACACACACGCACACACACACACACACACAATTTTGTATTTTATATTACAGTATATTATGATAAACTAGATACTAGATAAGCACTGTATGGTGGCCATTTTGGCTCCAGTTTCTGAACAGTTATGGCCTTTGATGTTGCCTTCATTGTTCTCGTAGAAACCACTCAGCTTGCACAGAGCACACTGTTCTTGAGATCAAGTTGAAGGTTAGTGTGCATGTGTGTGTGTGTCTGTGTGTGTGTGTGTGTGGGTGGGGGTGGGGGTGGGGGTGTGTGTGTTTCCAGATGTCCTTGTGGTTTGATGTTGTGGTAATGGCCCTGCACCATCGACCTCAATCATTCCACCTACTATCTACCTGCCATTAGCAAAACACACACACACACACACACACAGAAACACAAACACAAACACAAACACACACACACACACAGAAACACAAACACACACACACACAGACACACACACACACACACACAAAAACACAAACACACACACACACACACACACAGAAACACAAACACACACACAGAAACACAAACACACACACACACACACACAAACAGCCATGCACACTCACACACTTACACCTACACTCACAGAGCTCCCTCTGACTCATTCAGCTGCAAGGTAAATAAAGAGGGAGACAGACAATGCTGCTGCATTCTAAATTTAAAAAGTTCTTTATTCGGAGAACGAAAAGAAAACAACACCATTATGGCCTGACTAAGAGCCTAAACACAAATTAGGAAAAATAATTTAAGGATGTATCTACAGTACATAAATAACTTCAAACAAAACAAAATCTAAAATCAGGATCAGAAGAATTCGGCACAGGAAATTGATTTAACTGACACACATCAATAGGAATCATTCCATCATGCGTCGTAGTGTGAATAAGATATTGGCTCGTGTAAATATGGGAGGAGTGCCTGGCTCAGAGCAAAGGTAACATGAATGTGGGCAAGACCCCACTTGGCTACAACAGGAACAAGTGAATGTATTTACCAACAGTATTTTAACAACTAAAGTGAAGCACAATCAGTGTAAATAAAGTTTGTAGAAAATGAACGTGTAGTGTATTATTATAGTCAGGGCAAAGTGGTGTAGAGCATAATCAGATGAAAATGGAAAAAAAGGAAGGCCCCCAAATACCCCCAAAACAGGTGCTGGTGGCTGAGGCAGAAAAAGGCAGTTACCCCAAGCTTGGAGAGTAACCCACCCTCCCACCCCCTCACCCCTCCTTTTTGGGCTAGCTCAGCCTTTATTTAGACACACAAACAAACGAACAGCACCCATTTGTCATTGTGATTACATGGAACACCGCATCACAGCACACAGTGTACAGAACGAAATTGACTCTGCATTTAACCCACCACACACGTGAGCAGTGGGGGTAGTCAAAACTACAGCGCCCGGGGAACAGCGTGTGGGGACGGAGCGTGTTGAACCTGCGATCCTGCAGTCACAAGTCTTACGCTGAGCTAAGCTAAGGTCAGTGCTGCCAGATTCGGACAATGGCTGGGTCGGCTAGAAAACACTTCTGTCCACTTATCCAACTCCAGTGACTGCGGGGACAGACTCAATTTCATCGGGGGGGGGGGCGTATTCCTTTAACCCTAAATCCCAGGCATAAGCCAGGCAGGGCTGTAACGTAACAACACATGACATTTATCTTGTCCTGGAGGTGGGGTCTCTGCTGTAGTTTAAAACACGTGCCTCTGCCTTTTACCCAATCGCTAACATCTGGTCATCACGTATGCAATTAGCCTACCTACAAACTACATTTCAAGTGTACCACACAAAGTCAATGTCATCGCTCGCGAACACCCTCTGTTCGAGGATTGGCTCGGATTCGTTTGGTCCGAATACATGAATGTCAACGGCAGCAAGGCCAGACCCTCTGTACAACATGAAATGAAGTACGAGGGGCTGGTTTACCAGGCTAGCTTTGCACAGGCCCATGATAGTTATTTGGGAGGAGCCTGAGTTAAGGGAGCAAGATGGACAAGACACACACACACACACACACCCACACACGTACACGTACACACACACACACACACACACACACACACACACGTACACGCACACGCACACGCACACACACGTACCCGTACACGTACACAAACTACTGGCTCACTTACTCCCACACAGGCATGCACATGCACACACACACACAAACACATAACCATAGTATACATAGACTTACACACACACACATTTATGTACATGTGTGTGTGTGCGTGCATGTGTGTGCGTTTGTGTGTGTGTGCATGTCTGAGTGTGTGTGTGTGTGTGTGTGTGTGTGTGTGTGTGTGTGTGCCTTTCTGTGCACGTGTGTGCATAAAGTATATACACATACCTACACATGATCGACACAAAAACACACACAAGCTGGCAAAAACACACATACACACTTAGTGACACAAACACATACAAACAGCTCTTTATGGTGAACAGTGTTTCCTAACAGTTCCTGAATCAGTCACGCTTGTGGCCAGGATGCACAGTTACTCATGTAAGGGCAGTTGCAGTACTCCTATTGTCCTGTAGGTGGCAGCATCCACTGTCATATTGCTGAAAAACATCAGGGTGTCAAAACTAAGCATGATGTATATATGAGAGAGAGAGAGAGACAAAAAGAGGGAGAGAGAGGGAGAGGGAGAGAGAGAGAGAGTGCGTGT
>CM050204.1:12818541-12821041 GCA_027475355.1 Coilia nasus | reverse complement strand
CACACACACACACACACACACACACACACACACAGGTCCCACAGGGGCTTAAGTCCAGACGAGGTCAGAGGTCAGTGAGGAGGGGAGGGGAAGGAATGCAGGGGGAACTACCTGAGCCTCAGGTACAATCCTGTGATTGACAGCAACATGACCAGACACACACACACACACACACACATACACAACTTTACTTTGGAATTCAGTCTGGTGGTCAGGTCAGACTTGCTCACACACACATACGCATACACATACGCACACAAAATTTACTTTTGGGATGCAGGCTTGCAGGCTGGTCAGACATTCACACACACACACACACACACACACATGCATGCACACACACACACACAAAACTAAACACACACCACACACACACACACACACACACATACACACGCACGCATGCACACACCACACAAACGTAAATACACACACTCACACACACACACACACACACAGGGGCAGTAGCTTAGAAAGGCCCACAGTCACCTGTGTGGGTCCCCTCTGTGCATCTGAAACGTGCAGCACTCAAGAGCAACTATCAGCTCAGCATGGACCGACTCTCAGGGTTTCTCGCCCTCCCTCTTTCCCTCTCTCTCTCTCTCTCTCTCCCTCCTTCTCTCTTTCTTTCTTTCGTTCTTTCTCTACCCCTCTCTCCTTCCATTGCTCTCTCTTCCCCTCTCTACCTCATTCTCTGCCCCCTCCCCACCCTCTTTCTTTCAGTTGCTCTCTCTCTCTCTTTCTCTCATTCTCTCTTCTCTCCCTCTCTATGTCTCACCTTCTTTTCCTCTCTCTCTCTCTCTCTCTCTCTCTCTCTCTCTCTCTCTCTCTCTCTCTCTCTCTCTCTCTCTCCTCCATTTTGTCCTTTCTCTGCCAGCCCCAGGCAATTTGCAGTTATTTTCCTGAGTGCAGCTCCCAGCACTGAGTCCAAAGCTCCCTGCCCTCTGAGACTCTCTGTCCCCCAGCAGTAGCCTGCTGCTCCTGTGTGTGTGTGTGTGTGTGTGTGTGTGTGTATGTAAATGTGTGTGTCTGTACATGTGTGTGTGTGTGTCTGTCTGTGCATGTGTGTGGGTGTGAGTGGCTGTTTGTGTGAAGGTTCATATGTGCATGTAGGTCTGTTTGAGGGTTTCAAAGACTTTTTCGTGTGTGTGTATGCGTGTTTGTCTCTGTGTGGTGTCCTTGTGTGTGTGTGTGTGTGTGTGTGTATGCGTGTTTTTTCCTGTTGTGTTGTTGCTCTTTTAGGCATTTATACTCCAAGATATGTAGACATGTAGCCATGGAGCCATGTTTCCTATGTTTGACTGTGTAGGTGAATGTATTATAATGGTGTATGTGTATGTGTATATGTTGTGTATGTGTGATGTGGTAGTGTGTGTGCTTATGTGCGTATATAAACTCTTTTAATTGTTACCGCTAGGGTACGTTTAGGTTTCTAGGCTGTCAGAAGTTCAATTTTGTCAGATCTTTACTAAGCTAAAGTCAGCTTTTTGAAATGAGTGGCATGTCAAAGCTGCGTCCAGTGATGATGTTACAGAAATAAATGCTTATAAGGGCTTTATTAATAGTTTATAAGGTGTTCATGGGTTGGCTGATGTTATCGGTCGATATTTGGCATCTTTTAAACGATCTGCATCAGCCGATATTTGTGTTTATTATTAGCGGTGATTTAAATTAAAGCTCGTCCACAGGCGTCGCATTGTTATTGTTGTTGTGCAACGTACACGTGCTGTTGCTGCTTCATGCATTTTCATATGCATGGTATACTGGAATTGTTAAAGGTGTACTTCCATCGTGTTTTCATTAATTTTGCGGTGTTCTCTAGTATTAATAATTGCCCTGTGCGCTGGTTTTAATGAAAAAAATGTTCTAGTGCTTCTGTTTCAGGCTGTTTTAGTTTGGTGGAGGGGGTGGGGCCGGGAGAATGACCACCAGAGGCGTGACACGCTCCCTGCAGCTTCCTTTGCCCCACAGTCAACTTGATAGCAGAGTAAGGTAAAGGGGAAAAGTCAACTTGACAGCGCTAAAACTGCACACAGAATGTCTACGGAGATACAGCCTTATGTGTTTGATCCTGAATCCGAAGAGGAAGGAGACAAGCACAAGCACAGTCGCTTCCTGACCGTTTGTCAATGAACGTTTCAGAATGGTAATATTTGCATGACAAAACAGTGCAAGTGCCCGGCTAAATGCAGTTCAGTCATTTAACTAGCCTGCTAATCTTATGCGAGTCAGTCACAGGCTAACATCATTTAAAGCCCATTCGGTCAGTTTCTCTTATATGTATTTCCACGTCTACGTCACGCTGCAGGCCCTTTTCGCATTGGGTCGTTTTAATGCCTATTGTCTTCTTTTGACTGATATAGAAAACGGGGATAGAAAAACATTTTGATATGCAGCATGCATATGCAACGGGGTGACCTATCATATTTCAAAAGAGCAAGTACTAAACGGTTTCTCGTGGAAGTACTCCTTTAAATGAATTGAAGATGAAGGCACTACT
>CM050204.1:12798541-12813541 GCA_027475355.1 Coilia nasus | reverse complement strand
AACACTCTCACACTCACCAACACACACACACACACACTCTCACTTACCCAGGAACACACACTCTCACACTCACCAACACACACACATACACTCTCTCACTTACCCAGGAACACACACTCTCACACTCACCAACACACATACACACACTCTCACACTTACCCAGGAACACACACTCTCACACTCACCAACACACATACACACACTCTCACACTTACCCAGGAACACACACGGCCCCCCTGACCCAGCAGCGGAGGTCATTAGAAGCCGAGCTGTTGTTCTCTTTGGAGTCAGCTGACCCACTGCTTTGGGCCGCCCTGCTGCTCTGCCTTAGCCTGGTAAACCCGCCCCTCGTACTTCATTTCATTTCGTGCAGAGGGTCTGGACCAGACACCGTCAGAAACGATTTCGTCCAATCGCTAACGCCTGGTAGTCACGTATACAATTAGCCTACCTACGCACTACAATTCAAATGTAGCACACAAGGTCAATGCCATGGCTAACGAACACACCCTCTGTTCGCTGATTGGATCGGCGAACAGAGGGTGTGTTCGCCTGCCTGCCTGCCTGCCTGTTTGTTTGTCTGTCTGTTTGCCTGCCTGCCTGCCTGCCTGTCTGTCTGTTTTTTTTGTCTGTTTGCCTGCCTGCCCGTCTGACTGTCTGCCTGTCTGCGTGTCTGTCTGTCGGTCTGCCTGTCTGTTGGCCTGTCTGTCACATTTTCCGAATGTGTCTCACAAGGTGACATACTGAATGACATGCAATCTTTTTGTGTGCAAAGTTCCCCACCCCCTCCACAGTAGATCCTATAGTGTCACATGATCAATCGTAAAGAGCAATCATGAATGACAAAAAAAAAATTGTATAATCTAACCCTGCCATTTAGGGAAGCACACACACACATGCGATACACACACACAGACACAGACACACACACACACACATACACACACACACACACACACACAGATCCCTCATGATCTTCCTGTGTACGAGACAGCAGAGTAGCGCCAGGCATTGTCCTTTGTTTCCAGTCTAAGACAGAAGACAAAACACACAGCAGGACATGCATCCCCAGGTTCCACCGCCCCTAACTAACTGCACCACCACTCACACACACACTCACACACACACACACACACACACACACACACACACACACTCACACACACACACACACACTCACACACACACACACACATACACTCACACACACATACACACACACACTCACACACACACACTCACACACACACACACACACACACACACACACACACACACACACAGACAAACACACACACACACACACTAAGACACTCCTCACACACACACACAGACACACACAGACACACACTCACACACACAGACACACACACACACACACACACACAGACACACACACACACAGACAAACACACACACACACGCACACACACACAGACAAACACACACACACACTCACACACAGACACACAAACACACACACAGACAGACACTCTCACACACACACACACACACACACGCACACACACTCTCTCACACACACACACACACACACACACACAGACAACCGCTCACCACCACCACACCAGCTGACCCTTATGTCTGCAGTATCCTGATGCACTTACAAATAAATAGAAAAAAATACCACAGAATTGAGAAATATGCAAATATGTGTGTGTGTGTGTGTGTGTGTGTGTGTGTGTGTGTGTGTGTGTGTGGGTGTGTGTGTGTGTGTGTGTGTGAGAGAGAGAGGGAGAGAATAAGATGGGTCAGTGTGTGTGTGTGTGTGAGACATCACATCAATGGCACTGGCCACTGCTGATCAGCCCCAGAGGTTTGGCACAGGGGGGTGTGTGTATGTGTATGTGTGTGTGTGTGTGTGTGTGTAGGGGGGTGGGGTGTTTGATTTGGCTTGATCAGATAGCAGAGGCACTGAAGGGGAATTACAATGGAGTCCCCGGACATCGGTACACCAAACAGACACAGTAGAAGCTCGAACCCTCGAAATCTCCTGCCACACACACACACACACACACACACGGAGGAAAAAAAAAAGATGACGAGAAGAACAGACAGAGTTTGAAAACGGAAAAGAAAAGTAAAGAGGTTGGAGAGAAGATAGAAAAAATAACATGATGATTTGCTATTCACATAAAAACACGCACGCACGCACATACACACACACACACACACACACACACACAAACAAACACATGCGCACACACACACAACTACCCTCAGTCTCGAGCTGTGTAATCACAATTGAAAGGTATTGGGGATAATTTGTGTGGATTATGTGATTATGGCCATATTGGGGGCACTTACTGCGCCCTTGACTGATCTAACGCCTTTGTGTGGTCAGACCGACAGGCATTGTCCAGTACAGGATTCAGTCAGGTGAGGAGGGTGGCAGGGATACATACAGGATCGTGTGTGTGTGTGTGTGTGTGTGTGTGTGGTAGGGGGCCAGGGGGTTAGGGAGGGCTGAGGGCTTTCAAATTTCCAAATGTGATTTGGGTCCCCTAATACAGCACAGGTTTTTACACTGGCTAAACCACTGTGTGTCTCACTGTCAGGCTAAATGGACTGCTCTGTTAGCACGCACACACACACACACACACACACACACACACACAAACACACACATACATAAACACACACACATAAACACACACACAAACACACATATACACATACCCACACAAACTCACAAACACACACGCACACGCACACGCGTGCACATATACATAAACCACACCAGACACTCACACACATGTGATGCGGGGGTTGATTCAAAATAAGTGGTCAAAACATGGTTGCGGATCAGACAGAAACGCATTTGATGATGTTCGGGTCGGATTTGGTCAGGCTGGTTAAAATAATGATCACATTTTTTTTAATTAAAATTTAAACACAAATGTTTCTCGGCAATAAAAATGCAAAAGACTAGCATATCTGTTCAATGATGTGATTGTTTAAATGACAGGCGCCCAGGTGCAGTCTGAGCTTGCTGCACATACAGACCAAACATACAGGTTGTCAGGGCAACCAAAAGAGGTCCAAGGTGACCACAACTGTATTTGAATAAATAAACCTATT
The DNA here is from genome assembly GCA_027475355.1 of Coilia nasus. NCBI lineage: Eukaryota > Metazoa > Chordata > Actinopteri > Clupeiformes > Engraulidae > Coilia > Coilia nasus. The sequence continues at coordinate 12,810,442 of CM050204.1, read as the reverse complement.
TTCGTGTAATAATACATTAAGTACATACACTCTAGAAATAACAATTCAGTAAATAAATGAATAAATAATTAATTATGTGTGTGAAGTTCACTGAATATATCTAATTTCTCATCATTACAGTATCACAGTCAGAAAATAGGCACATATGAGTCAATGTTTGACAGTTTTGTTAATAAAGATGTTTCTCAATGATGCCTAATTTTATTCTTAGATAGGAGCATCAATGTTTTTGTTTTCAGGAAAATGTATTGATTTATTGGAAAACTCAGGTATTTTATGAACTCACACAAATTCATATTTGGACTCGCCAGCATGTGGCGTACACATCCAATCTTTCACCGCCACTGTACCCCAGTTCATGCCAGGGTCAACAAACTAAGGAGAGAGAGGTCAAACATCCCCTTTTTTACATGTTCCATAGCGAGGCACAGCGCAGTCCACTGCAAATGGTGTCGGTTCAATTTTTTTTGTAATAGTTCATACACAGCAACTGAAAAGCACACTAAGCTTTAAATTAGAAGCTATATGTAGAGATAGAGAGAGAGAGAATTTCCTACGGCGTAAATATCTACTAGAGTGAGCGAGAGATAGAGAAAGTATGAATAGTGTGTATATGTTTGTGTGTGTGTGTGTGTGTGTGTGTGTGTGTGTGTGTGTGTGTGTGTGTGTGTGTGTGTGTGTGTGTGTGTGTGTGCGTGCGTGTGTGTGTGTGTATGTGTGTGTGTGTGTGTGAGGGGCATGGGAGCTCCTGCTTTGTGAAATAAAATGAGTGACTCAAGAATAGAACATGCTGTTTAGCAAAGCCTCCGGGTTCCTGTCACAAATGGACAGTTATTAATAGGCTGCATCCTCTCTCCCTCCCTCCCTCTCTCCCTCCCTCCCTCCCTCCCTCTCTTTTCCTCCCTCTCTCCCTCTCTCTTTTCTCTGTGTCAGCTCTGATATGACTTAATCAGCGGATCATATCTGTGACAGCACCCACTTAAGTCCAATCACTAAATTTAGGCAGAAGTGTCCCAGGGCGCTAGCACTGAAGAGCGCCACACACTCTCCACCCACGAGTGGAGCAACCAGGAGTCTGCCACCCCTCTGCCCTGCAGTCACACACCAAGGGAGTGGGGGGGGGGGGGGGAGGGGGGGGGGGGGTGGAGGGAGGATGGAGGGAGAGAGATAGAGATAGAGAGACAGATGAATAAGGGAAGGAAAGTGTGAAAGAGAGAGAGAGAAAAAGAGATAGAGAGAGACAGATGAATAAGGGACAGAGAGAGAGAAAAAGAGACAGAGAGAGAGAGAGATAAATAGGGGAAGGAGTGTGAAAGAGAGAGACAGAGAGAGAAAGAGAGAGATGAATAAGGGAAAGAGAGAGAGAGAAAGAGACAGAGAGAGAGACAGATGAGTAAGGGAAGGAGAGAGTGGAAGAGAGGGAGAAAGAGAGAGATGAATAAGGGAAGGAGAGAGTGGAAGAGAGAGGGTGAAAGAGAGAGATATGAATGGGGGAAAAGAGAGCCAGAGAGGAAGAGGGGGGAGATGAGAAGGAGAAATAGCATGAATTGAAAAGGAACCTGCATCACAGCATGGTTTTGCATGGAGAAAAATTGCACCGGAACCTTCATCTTGCAGTTTTAAATATATGTGTACACTTAAATATAAGTGTATTGTACAGTTTTCTTTCTCTCTCTCTCTCTCTCTCTCTCTCTCTCTCTCTCTCTCTCTCTCTCTCTCTCTCTCTGCTCAGTTTAATTTAGTAGAGCTTTATTGGCATAATTGACAAAAATACACATTGCTTTGCCAAAGCATTTTAGTTGTACAAAGTAAACAAGGACAGAACACAATTAATCATACAACACTGTGTGTGTGTGTGTGTGTGTGTGTGTGTGTGTGTGTGGGTGTGCATCTGTGCGTGTGTGTGTGTGTGTGGGGGGGGGGGGGGTGCTTGTGTGTGAATGTGTGTGTGGGGGTATCTGTACATGCCAATACCTATGTCTGTGATTCTTTATGCACTTCACTCATGAGGTGACTCTCACTCTATGGCAGACATTAACTTTCTCTCTCTCTATCTCTCTCTCTTTCTCTCCCTCTCTTTCTCTCTCTCTCTCTCGCTGTCTCTCTCTCTCTCCCCCACTCTCTCTCTCTAGAGTTAAAGTTGTGCCCACAAAGTAGTCAGGATGTATGTTTCTAGTTTGAAGTACATAATATTATCTTGATGTGTTTTTGTGTGTGTGTGTGTGTGTGTGTAGAATATTTCAGGAGGAAATCCTTACAAATGCCCAGTTTTCTATATGTGCACCTGCTGGCATGGCCACCTCCTGTCCGTGTCCCACACACACACACACACACACACACACACACACACACACACACACACACACACACACACACACACACACACACACACACACACACACACACACACACACACACACACAGGCTACCTCCTGACCCTGACAGGCTCTTTAAAGCCCTTCCATCAGCAGGTGTGATTGTGTTGCTTTCATACAGTCAGATTGCTGATCCGCCTCTGTATACGTTGTGTGTGTGTGTGTCCAAGCATTCATTCTGTTCAGCTGCAGGCATTTTTCTGTGCTGCCAAATGAGTCCCTGTGGGGCCATGGCCCCCCGCTATTCTGTCCCCGGCCGACCCTGTGGCCCCCAGCGGCCCCTGAAGGCCTTCGGCCCCTCACCCCATTTTCTGCCTTCCTGAGCCCATTCTTACAGCTGTGATTAGGCAGAAGTCACCAAGTTTGTGTGTGTGTGTGTGTATGTGTGTGTGTGCGCACGCGTCTCAGCATTTTGAAAGGAAACGGAGGTCGAAGGAAGTTTATGAAGGGCAGGCTCATTTTTGTGCTCGTATAGGAAGAGAGCGCAGTCACGCACGCACACACGCACACACACACATACAGGTTTATATTACCTCACTGGGACCTATGACCAGCAGGTGCCTCCTGGGTACCAACCTTTCTGAATGTTCTGGAGTTAGTGTCTTAACAGTTTTATTTCTGCTAGACCCCTGTTATAGCAATTGTCACTTGATATTTCCTGTAACAGTTAAATAAATGGTACCTGACATTTTCAATACTCATGAGGACTTGAGAAGTGGACCGTATGGGGACTTGTGATGTCATCAAGGTGCGCCTGGCCATCAAGTGTGTGCATCCTAATCGCTAGCTAATGGGGACTTAACAGCTTTTGAAATAAACAATTTACTCTTAATACAGACCAAATCCGTTTTTTTATTTGCAAAGACTTGATTCAGTAGTAAAATACATGCACACTGAATGCATTTTCAAAGGCTAGTAAATGTTTATTTAACCACAGCTATACCTAGGCTCACCACATCAAATAGTAATGTGCACTAATATGGTATTAAAACGAAGTGTGGCACTGCAGGCATCTTGGATAACCCAATATTTAATATGAATTAATACATTTCACATGCATGCATTTTGAAGGCTGTTTAGCTCTTAATGACTTCTGTCTAGTCTAAAAGTAAGACTAAACATATAATCAGAGCTACAGACCTTATATTTATAATAACATGGAAGACAAAGACTCACATTAGCAACTTGCAACTGCACCAACAGCAAACCAAACACTGCAGACGACCGTAATAGCATGTGTGCTGTTTCTTATCTTGTATTCTTCAAAAAGTTCACACCATGGCATGCAAATTCTCCTTTACTGTCATAAAACCAATCTGCCAGCTGACTATCTTAACCAAGCCATATACATAGCTAGCAGCTATGTTAGCCAGTTAGCCTACAGGTTATGCTTTCTAGCAGCCAAGAGCTTGGCCAATTAGCATATTGCTACTTCAACTTCGACCATTTTAGCTCAGCCAACACTGCATGTTTAAAAGTTATATTGAATGTTCAAATATCTACATTAACCAGCAGCCATTTTCCTACAACATGATACCATGATCATCTACACAATACGTTTGCAATGCATATGTAAAGCTAAAAATTGCTAATCGCTAATTGCTAATCGCTAATTGCTAATCGCTAGCTAATCCATAGCAAAAAAGGTTTCCTTTGCATTAATGAATGACAATTTCATGACAATGTTTTACTAATAAATAAATCCATAGCAAAGTTAACCAACACAGTAAGACTAGTGATAAAGAGAATGCTTCTGAATTAATTCCAAGCTGTTAACCGTAACACAGCATTAATGCACAACTATTTTAAAAGGTGCATACTATTTGAGAAGTGTTATGACCTATACATGACTTATACATGTTTTACATAACATTAAGCAATGTTGAAACTTACCATTTATGCTTCCAGTTAATGATGCTCTGACGGTAAATCCTACATGAATCAGTTCAACTCTAGCACTCATTGGAGGGAGTGGGAGACATTAATTTGGAAGTTGCGTGGGGGGAGGGGCTGGCATAAGTGTATCTGGGGACTCACACAAGGTGTGCGCGGAATGTATATGATAAAATGGCGGGAGAACTACCAATTTTGGAGGATTAGTGGGGGATGGGGTGGTAAATCTGAGGACTTGCAAAAGTTGTGTGAGGGAGTGGGAGACATTAACTTGGAGGTTGTGTGGGGGAGGGGCTGGCATAGGTGTATCTGAGGACTCACACAAGGTGTGCGCGGAAATGGCGGGAGAATTACCAATTTTGGAGGATTAGTGGGGGATGGGGTGGTAAATCTGAGGACTTGCAAAAGGTGTGTGCATACAGTCTACACATATTGCAGGTTAAGCTTTACTAAGCTATACTCAGTACTGTATTTTTTAAATAATTAATAGGTGATTAAATAGTTGTGCATTTAACATTACTTTACAAATTCCATACTATAGATTTAAATGCACATTGTAGTCCAACACACAGATTTGATGATGATGATCATGATAATAAGAGCGACAGTCACAGTGCTTTCTTTTGACTGTGCCATCAAATTCAAATAAAGTGAATTCTTAAATGTTGAACGGCAAATCAGTCATGAACAGCCCTGTCATTTTTATACCATCTTTGTGAAGCATCATGTCCCTTCATAAGCTACCAAGTTATGTGATTATCAAATCACATCAGCATCACATCTGATGGCTTTCCTTTCAGGGCAAATGGTTAAGCAGTGTTGTAACTTACCATTTATGCTACCAGTTAATGATGCTCTGACAGTAAATCCTGCATGAATCAGTTCAACTCTAGCACTTGTTGGAGGGAGTGGGAGACATTAACTTGGAGGTTGCGTGGGGGAGGGGCTGGCATAGGTGTATCTGAGGACTCACACAAGGTGTGCGCGGAATGTATATGATAAAATGGCGGGAGAATTACCAATTTTGGAGGATTAGTGGGGGATGGGGTGGTAAATCTGAGGACTTGCAAAAGGTGTGTGCATACAGTTTACACATCTGCAATTTAAGCTATACTAAGCTATACTCAGTAGTGTATTTTTTAAATAATTAATAGGTGAGTAAATAGTTGTGCATCTAACATAGTTTACTTTACAAATTCCATACTATAGATTTAAATGCACACTGGAGTCCAACACACAGATTTGATGATGATGATCATGACAATAAGACCGAGTCACATTGCTTTCTTTTGGCTGTGCCATCAAATTTAAATCAAGTGAATTCGTAGCCTCTTAGCGCGGCACTGTATCGCCGGCGCTACGACTCACTGTGACAGAGACATTACAGAGAGACATTACAGAGAGTCTTCAGTAACATATTACAACCTGGTAATTGCCATTCTGGTAACAACAAAGTTATAATAGGGGGTGCGTCTTAAAGGGTTAAAGGTTGAACGGCAAATCAGTAATGAACAGCCCTGTCATTTTGATACCATCTTTGTGAAGCATCATGTCCCTTCATGGGCTACCAAGTTATGTGATTATCAAATCACGTCAGCATCACGTCTGATGGCTTTCCTTTCAGGGCAAATGGCAAAATGTGGCTTCCTCTTCTCCTCTCCTGACCTTCTCCTCCCTGGGTTTTCTTCTCCTCCTCTCCCTTGTCCATCCCCTCTTCCTCTTTCTCTCAAGGCACCCTTTTCCTTCTCTTCTCCCGGCCTCCTCCTCCTCTCCAGGTCCCCTTCTCTTTCTCCTCTCCCAGCATCCTCCTCCTCTCCTGGTCCCCTTCTCTTTATTCTCTCCTTCATCTTCTCCAGATCCCCATCTCTTTCTCCTCTCCTTCCTCCTCTCCAGGTCCCTATCTCTTTCTCCTCTCCTTCCTCCTCTCCAGGTCCCCTTCTCTTTCTCCTCTCCCAGCATCCTCCTCCTCTCCTGGTCCCCTTCTCTTTCTCCTCTCCCAGCATCCTCCTCCTCTCCTGGTCCCCTTCTCTTTCTCCTCTCCTTCCTCCTCTCCAGGTCCCTTTCTCTTTCTCCTTTCCTTCCTCCTCTCCAGGTCCCTATCTCTTTCTCCTCTCCTTCCTCCTCTCCAGGTCCCTTTCTCTTTCTCCTCTCCCGGCCTCCTCCTCCTCCTCCTCCTCTCCTAGTTCCCTTCCCTTTTTCCTTCTCCTCTCCCCCTCCTGGCCTCCTCCTTTTCCATGCAGTCCACTCTACTCACATGCAATGTGTAAGACGTTTACTGCTCCATTTCAGCTACAGCCTTCATGCTGCCCTCACCTATACTCTTTATTCCTCCAGTATTATATATACCCCACTCTTCAAACGTTTTACCCTCCTCCTTTCATCTCTTCTCCTCTATCATGAATTGGCTTTAGATGTGTGTCTTCATAATGGGGATGAATGGTGCCTTGAGAATTACTGTACATATTAAATATTAGGGAAGAACTTCAACGAATTACTTGTACAGATGTTACAATTAAATGTGTTTGCTTGTTTATTGTCATCACATGGTCCTTCATTTTACTTTTTTGCTCTCTTATAAAAATTCTGAATGACTGTGTAATTAAGTACCCTGTCCGAGTACAGCCAATTACTTGTACAGCCAATTACTTGCTTTGCATGCTGTGCAACTTATAACTATACATCTAATGCAACATATCTTTAAGGGTTGGGGTGTAAAGTTTACTCATCACTGAACACCTGTGGTAGTGACTTTATTAACTATGAACCTCAGCAAATGTGTGAACTAAAGTTTCTGTACTGTTTATTAAAGTGTAGTTAGCCCTTAGCTACCCTTTTCATATCAGTAATTCCTGAGACATTTACAACGGATCCTACCACAATCACATGATAGTGTTTCCTAAAAGGAAAGTTAAACCATGTTGATGTCCCTAGGAGCTCAGTGAAATAATGCAGTTTTTACACAAACAATCTGTTACCATAGTAAAGTCCCCATGAGTTCAGTGAAATAATGCAGTTTTTACACAGACAATCTGATACCATGTTGATGTCCCCAGGAGCTCAGTGAAATAATGCAGTTTTTACACAAACAATTTGTTACCATGGTAAAGTCCCCATGAGCTCAGTGAAATAATGCAGTTTTTACACAGTCAATCTGTTACCATGTTGAGGTCCCCAGGAGCTCAGTGAAATAATTCAGTTTTTACACAAACAATCTGTTACTATGGTAAAGTCCCCATGAGCTCAGTTAAATAATGCAGTTTTTACACAGACAATCTGTTACCATGTTGAGGTCCCCAGGAGCTCAGTGAAATAATGCAGTTTTTACACAAACAATCTGTTACCATGGTAAAGTCCCCATGAGCTCAGTGAAATAATGCAGTTTTTACACACAGAATCTGTTACCATGGTAAAGTCCCCATAAGATCAGTGAAAGGGCACAGGTTTAACACTTGATGATGTCATCAGTGGTCGACCTTGACACAAGATGCACACACACTGCAGTACCACCATTTGGCCACAATGGCCAGTAATTCCCACCACATACCACACACACACACACTTTTTCTCCTACAATCCCACCTCATGGGACTTTCTAAGATTCTTCACTCAGCCATCTTAGAATGCCATTCTATAGCTATTCCAAAGGTTGTCCTCATGGGGACTTGGGTTTAGGTACCCACGAGACCACAAGTCCCCATGGGGTTGGTGTGCAGTCATGTTGAAGTACTCATTGGTTTAGTAAAACCAACACACACACTAACACACACATACACACACACAGTAACACACACACATACACAGAGTGTCACCTGGTCTCTTCACAAAGCTTTTTGTGCGCGTCCCTCCTTCTGTCTGTGTGTGCTTCTCTGTGCCTCTCTCTTCCAGCTCGTGGGATTGTCAGACTTATCTTCCCCCTGCAAGAAGCACAGGGGTGATAACACTTAGCTGCGTGTGTGTGTGTGTGTGTGTGTGTGTGTTTGTATTTGTGTGTGTGGATGTGTTTGTATTTGTGTGCATGGATGTGTTTGTGTGTGTGTGTGTGGCTGTGTATCTGTCAATGAGGTGCCAGTGCGATGAGAGATACACACACACACACAGGCTGTATATCTAGCCGCACAAATTCCCAGTGGTGTGTATTTTGAGAGGGCTCCAGTGTCGATGTTTTTTTTTTTTTTTTTTTTTTTTTCCCGATTACATGGATGGCTTTTTTTATACATAAAGTTATGACTTTGACAACCAGTCTTCTTGCTGTATATCATTTAAATCCCACGGTGTGTGCATTTGTGTTTGTATTTTGAGTATGAAGATGTGTGCTAGTCTGTTTGTTTGTGTCTGCATATGTCTCTGTGTGTTTGTGTTTGTGCTTTTCTGTTTGCATTAACTCTGAATGTATGTGTGTTTGTGCAGGTGTGTGCCTTGTGAATCTGTGTCTGTGTGGTGATGTGTGTCTGTGTATGACGATGTATGTGTGTGCTGTGTTTTGTCTTTGTGTGTTTGCCTTGGCAAGTGTCTGTGTATGTTGGTTTGTGTGCGCACGACACGTGTGTGCCTCTTTGTGTCTTTGTGATTGTGTCTTTGCAGTCTTTGGTTGTCACCATTCTGCCTTTATGTGTAGCCTTCTGCCTTGAAGTCTCCTATTCTACACATTAGATGCCTGCAGAGAGGACGTCTGTGCTGTATAAATGCAGTGCCTGATGTAGTCTTTATGTTAGCAGAGCCAGGTAGAGCCTCTATGGTAGCAGGAGATGGTATAAACTTTGTCAAACTGAGCTCTGCCGACAGTACATTTTATTATAGCGCACTGTCTTCACTATGTACTCAGATGTATATTGCATGACATTTGAAGGTTTAGTTCTATCTCATGTCACACGCACAGGTTGTGAACGTAGCTGAAATTAGGAACGCAACATTTTACAGCTCAGAAACAATGAACGCAACATTTGACCACAAATCTTTATGCTAGCAGAACCTGATGGAGTCTTAGTACAAACACCAGGGGTAGAGTAGAGGTAGAGTGTTAATGTTAGCAGGGCCAGGTAAACTCTTTACAGTATGCTAGCAGAGTCAGGTAGAGTCTTAATACTAGCAGCGTGAGGTAGAGCCTTAATGCTAGCAGGGCCAGGTAAAATCTTTATGCTAGCAGAGTCAGATGGTGTTGTTACCCTAAATGTTCCAGTGATTCATCCGCTGCGGAAACATCAATGCCAAGGTCATGTGTTGCTCTTCTCGGAAGTACATATTAGGTTAAAATGGGTTCACTTAAATGCCTTTCCCTTTGTGTGGAGAGCGTCTTAGCACAGTTCCACTGAAAGGCTATTCATTTTCTGTTGAGAGGGTCTTAGCATGTGCTCTTCCACCCGTTTCCACCCCTGTCTGGCCTCTTTGGTCCAATTTAATGCTTTTATTTTGCACTCTTTGGAAATGACTGGTAGATTAGACACTGCTTCCATGAGATACCCAAGGCCAGAGCCTTTGACTAATAGCGCCCTTATTTTAGTTGCCCTCGGTGCAGTCAAGTTCAAAGGTTGCATGTAGGGGTCGAGAGGCAGCCACATAGATCTGTGCAGACCATGAGGTCAAGAGCCTGCAGCCATTGTGAGGCTGACACGGCAAAGAGAAATGCAGTTGATGCTTGAATTAAGTTCAATTATTAAAGGTTAAAACAGAGTGACTCTTTTTTTTTATTCCCCTATTTGACACAGATTGAGGGCCAGTCTCTTACAAGCATTATTATCAGTACTGAGAATAGCAATTATATGAGTCACTTCTACATTAAAACTAGTGATTTCTGCGTAAGAGGCAGGGACAGAGAAACTGAGGGAGACAGACGGAGAAGCTGAGAGCGAGTAGTTGTGTTTGCCAAAGTAAATAAAATGCACTATGTATTACTCTTTATGAAAAACTCACTCTGTAATTATTATTATTACGTGACATCGATTTAATATTAGCCCTAATCACAGATTCTCACATATTGCTGTGTGTGTGTGTGTGTGTGTGTGTGTGTGTGTGTGTGTGTGTGTCTTGTATGAGAGAGAGTGCACGTGAGTGTGTTCACAGTGAAACATCCCAATGATCTGGGATGAGTTGTTGGGGTGAAGGTGGGGAGTGGATTGTGATCATAGATATGAAAAATTAATGAAATGAAAGGGAAACTTGAAGGAAAAATACAGCCCTCTGATCTCTGATTGGGTAGGTGTAAACAGATGCCCTCTTTCTCCCCACTGCTCTCCATGGGGCCTGGGGCTCTACTTGAAGTCCTGGGCTGCTGGGAGCCAGAGGCACTGTTGTTAAAGGTGGCACCTCGTCACCCCTGCTAGCTCGGGAGTTATCAAAAGCCCAGTAACCCTGAGGCCACAACAGCACCAGAACCACAGCACTGCAGAAACAGATGTGCCGACCCTAATCAGTAGCTAGTACGTCACACAAGCCTGGCTGGGTCCTCCCCCTCCTCCGTGTTTGTTGTAGGTGACAGAAATTTCCCTGCATGCTTCTGCCATTAGCTAAACAAGAGCCGATTGGCTTAGGCCATCTCACCGGCCTCTCAGGTGGTGAGGATGAAGACTGTTGCGGGTGGAGGCGGGATTGTCGCGCTGGACCAGGCGGTCAGCTAATCACAAAACACATGTGGTGCCCGGGCCATGGGGTCACTGAAAGGTCAGCTGCAGCGATCGTACAGGATGGCCAGGACATTACATTACATTACATTACACTTAGCTGACGCTCTTATCCAAAGCGACTTACAGATATTTACAGGGTTTCAGTTACAGTCCCTGGAGCAGTGTGGGGTTAGATGCCTTGCTCAAGGGCATCTTAACCATGGGTATGGCAGGATTCGAACTGGCAACCTTCCGATTAGACCAACTCCCTAACCACTAGGCCACAGCTATGGTGGTCCCTAATGGTTAGGGAGTCAGTCTTGGGACTGGAGGGTCACAGGTTCGATTCCAGACCAGAAGGGAAACAAATGTGGGAAACATCCCAGATCATTGGGATGTTTCACTGTTGACACTTTGACACATGACAATTTGGTGAACATAGTTCTACTTACACATGCATACGTAAAGTCACCTTGGCTTGGCTCTCAGTAAAAGCCTTCATACACCAGCAGCGATATGACCACCGTTTTTGGAGGGCACCCAGTGGCCACTGGCCCAGTGATTCCCAACCAAACATGGAAACATTTAATAATCAGTTGTGCCACGTTCTACTTTTGGTCAATCAACACGTATGATGTGAGGGGGTACTCATGATATGACAAAAAGGCTCAGGGGTTACACAAGACAAAAAAGGTTGGGAAACACTCCACTGGCCAACAAAAACAGCAAACACAGTGGTTTACGTAACCCTTTGGTGCCCACGGTCCAGACAGCAGCTTACATAAACCCCTGGTGCCCATGGTCCAGATAGTTTCAATTGTAACATGCATCCCTATGACTAGCCTGGGAAACCAGCCCCTCGTACTACACTTCATTTCGTACAGAGGGTCTGGCTGTGCTGCATTGACAAATTATTGCGGCCTGGAGGTGTAGACTCTGCCGGAGTTTAAAACTACTGGATCTGCCTTTACCTAATCACTAAACGTCTGGTCGTGACACATGCAATTAGCCTGGCTATACGCCTGATTACGCACTTC
>CM050204.1:12786041-12791041 GCA_027475355.1 Coilia nasus | reverse complement strand
CATCTAGACCACTATAGCTTGATTGCCTAACATTAAACCAGCAATAACAGCCCAATCATCAAAACAACTGAATTGGATCAAGCATGCCTGTTGCTCGCACCTCTCTCTCTCTCTCTCTCTCTCTCTCTGTCTCTCTCTCTCTCTCTCTCTCTGCCTCCCTCCCTTCCGCTCTCTCTCTATCACTTGGTTCTATCTCTCTTTTTCCTCCTGCAGTCTCTCCCCTGCCACACTCTCTCTCTCCTTCTCTCCTCTCTCTCTCTCTCCCTCTCTCTCCCTCTCTTTCTCTTATCTCTCCTTCTGCAGTCTCTCCCCTGACACTTTCTCTCTCCCTCTCTCCCTCTCTCTCTCCCCCTCTCTCTCTCTCTCTCTCTCTCTCTCTCCTCTGGTGCACGGTACAATGCTTATTAGACTGCATTGATCTGCCTTGGTCAATTGTGAGGTGCTCTCGTCCAGCGAGTATTGACGGTATAATCAGCGAATGGGCTCGCCTCAGACATCAGATGTGCGCTTGGTGGGTAAATCATTGGCTGCTTGCCTGTTGACCCAGGGTGGGCAACCAACACCGCATATACACACACTCCTGCATGTACACACACACACTCGCATACACACACACACGTACACACGCACACACATACACACAGGAGAACAGGACACAAGATAGCCTGCTGTTTGTTTAGAAGCATGCTGTCATTTTTTCTCTGATTACACATCTACACAAAGGCTATGTCTTCTGTCCATTTCCCCATCTTTTTCTGCGTCTTACTTTTAAACAGACACACACACACACACACACACCCACACACACACACACACACACACACACACACACACAGACACACACGCTGTGGACTTCCCTCATGTTTTTGTGTGAAACTGAATATAAAAGGCTTGAGGCTTAAAAAAAAAAAAAAAACTTTATATATATATTTTTTTCATATTTCTTTTCTTCCTAGAGGAAAAAAAACATAGTCTCATCATCTTCCCATGTTCCCTCTCTTGCCTGTATACTGTGGCAGTGTCTTTGTGTTTCACAAGTGCTCCATCAGATACAGTATTTCCAGTCATCGCTATGTGTCAAGTGTCTATCCTCACACTGAATTGGGAAAGCTGTAGGAAAACTAGAGTATGTGTATGTGTGAGAGTGTGTGAAAATGTCTATGTGCCGGTATGTGCCTGTCTAGGTGTGTTCATATCTGTGTTTGTGTGTGTGTGTGTGTGTGTGTGTGTGTGTGTGTGTGTATGGTTATATCTGAGTTTATATATGGGCCTGTGTGTGTGTGAACATGTAAGTTTATGTATGAGCCAGTGTGTGCATGTCTGTCTGTGCATGTCCATATGTGCGTGTTTGCGTGTCTTTGTGTGTGTGTGTGTGTGTGTGTGTGTGTGTGTGTGTGTGTGTGTGTGTGTGTGTGTGTGTGTGTGTGTGTGTGTGTGTGTGTGTGTCTGGGTGTGTTTGTGTGTAAGTGTGTGTGTGCTAGCATATGTATATGAGTGTGTATGTGTGTGCCAATGTGTTAATGTGTGTGTGTGTGTGTCTGGGTGTGTTTGTGTGTGCTAGCATATGTGTATGAGTGTGTGTATGTGTGTGCCTGTGTGTTTGTGTGTGTATGTGATTGCCTAAGTGTGTGTGTGTGTATGTGTGTGTGTGTGTGCTAGCATATGTGTGTGCTAGCATATGTGTGCCAGTGTGTTAATGTGTATCCCTGTGTGTTTGTGTGTGTGTCTGGATGTGTTTGTGTGTGAGTGTGTGTGTGCTAGCATATGTGTATGTGTGTATGTGTGTGTCTAAGTGTGTGTGTGTGTGTGTTGTAGCTGGGGGAGACAGTGTGGGGCATGGAGCATCTGGCAGGCCCTGTCTCTCGCTGGAGGCTGGTGCCCGCCTCGCTGCCCGCGCCCGCTCCCGCTCCCTCTCCCGCTCCGCCGCTTTTTTCCCCATTAACTTTTAATCAGGCACTTAGGCGGGCAGCTGTCTCTGGCACTCAGGCCCCGCGTGCACGGACGACCTGCTGCCACAGGAAGGCCACTGAAGCCATCTAGGGCTGCCACGATTAGTCGATTAGTCACGATTAAGTCGACTAACAAAATAGTCGACGACTAATTTAGTAGTCGACGAATCGTTTTTTTTTTTTTTGTTGTTGTTTTTTTTTACTTAACTTTGCTTTTCTCTCGAAACTGCGGCTGCAGCTTCCACTGGCGCGTCTGCCTTTCTGTCACACACGCACACACACACACCTAAAGCTCCAAAGTGTGGGAGCAGTTTAAGAAAAGTGGTGAGAAAAGCGTGCAGTGCAACATTTGCAAAGCTGAACTTGTTTATCATGGTTGCACAATGGCTATGCATGAGCATCTGAAGAAAAAAGCATGTCATTGTGGATGATTCTGAAGAGGGTCCGTCGTCTCGGTAAGCAAACCGGCTAGTTAGCTGCCAGTATTAGGGTAAACGGTGAGCTTTTTTGCTACTCATCGGTACGTTTCTGTGTTAAAAATGTCCGGTCTTCTTCTCTGGAGGGCTTTGTGACCAAGCCGACAAGGTGCACACCACACCAAGCCAATGTCCTGACCCCTCGCTTACTTTTGCGCTCAAGTATCGACGAGATATCAATTTGTTCAAATTAGCCAAAATCTCTCATATTAGCGCTTTGTACAGGCATTACTCACGTTTAACCCTATGCCCTAGGCTCTAGGCTATTTTTAAGCTCATATCTTGGTCACTTTACTTTTAAGCTCATATCTTGGTCACTGTAAGGGCATACATGCTATCTTGTTTCTTTCAGAACAGTCTAGGCTATCCAGATCTGGTTTCTTTGTTTTTGAGCTACTATTTGCACTGATTTTATAAAAATACTAAACCAATAAAATTTTTGCGTATAAAAAACAACCTTGTATTCTTGCACGTACCTGTCCATAGGATGCTGTCAGTAGGGATATCTTTTCATATGTGAGTAGATTGTCTGGAATCTGGCACTATAAGAACCATGATCGTGGGATATTCAGTGGCTTAATGTTGATAAATATGTAGTCTGTGCCTGACGGAAATAAGGGCCTATGTTCCATGTAAAGAAGGATGTTATGTTAGGGTTATGCAGGAGTATGGATATTATGCAGAAATTTACAGTAATTTCAAAACTGTATGAAACGTGTCTTGAAGAAATGCATGATAGCAGTATAATCAGTAAGTTCTGCTATTGTTTACATTATACATTGACTGAAAACAGCGAGTGTAAAATGGGTGGAGTAAAAATTTGCCAAATCATTATTTGGCAAATATTTGATCCCTGGTTTTAACATGATAAATCAACGTGATAAAATGTGCTTGGTGTCGTTGGAAAGCTGACATTCTGTACTTGCTGCCTTATCTATCCGATCACGGGTTCGCGACTAATTCCAACGAGAGTAATGCCTATGCAAAGCGCTAATATGAGAGATTTTGGCGAATTTTTAAATATTAATATCTCGCCGATACTTGATCACAAAAATAAGCGGGAGGTCACGTTGTAAAGCCCTGGTTCTGCTGTTTTGTTTGGTATAAGTGAGCTATTGTCTTATATGCTTAATTTTCAGTTAGCACATACCTTAAACACTTCAAGCAGAAAGCTACGATCTGATCAGCTGCATGCTGGTGCAATAAGCTGTATGTTTCACAGTCAATTTACGTATGATCCGATTAGTCGACTAATCGAAAAAATAATCGATGATTAGTCGACTATCAAAATAATCGTTTGTGGCAGCCCTAAAGCCATCCACATCGCAAACACACAGCACAGCTTTCTACTGATGGTAGCGCGCGCGCGCACACACACACACACACACACACACACACATATACATACACACACAGCTTTCTACCTCTGCCAGAGGAAGGCCACTGAAGCCATCCACATCGCAAATGTCTGCACAGCACAGCCTTATACTGATGCTGGCTCACACACACACACACACTCACACACACACAGCTTTCTACCGATGGTAACACAAACACACACACACACACACACAGGTTTTTACTCATTGTAGCACACTCACACACACACACAGCTTCCTAATGATGGTAGCTTACACACACACCCACACACAGATACACACAGCTTTCTACTGATTGTAGTACACTCACACACACACAGATACACACAGCTTTCTACCGATGGTAGCACAGACACACACACACACACACACAGCTTTCTACCGATGTTAGCACAGACACACACTGCTTTCTGTCGATGGAGAGAGACACACTAGGACACACACATGCATACACACAGGCTTGCCACTCGCATACACATAGTATACACACACACACACACACACACACACACACACACATAGTATACACACAGAGATGTGCACCTGTATCTTTCTTTTTCTTTCTCTCTCTTTCTTTTTTGCGCACACGCACACACACACACAGACTCACACTAGCCACCAGGGAGCGGATGAATAGGGAGACAAGACAAGGCATACAGAGTGATTTTTGCGGTGTTAAGAATGCATGAAAGCCAATAGTATTCCAGTATTGATGGCAGCAGAGTAGCACTCACACTCACTAAAATTAACACACATACACACAGACATTCACACGCGCACACACACACACTAACACACACAGACAGACAGACAGACAGACAGACAGACAGACAGACAGACAGACAGACAGACAGACAGACAGACAGACACACACACACGCACGCACGCACGCACACACACACACACACAGAGACACACACACACACACACACACACACACACACACGCACACACAGACAGACAGACACACACACACACACACACACACACACACAGGGCAAGGGATGGCGGGGCACAATGGCAGTGCAGTTGAAATCAGTATAACCATCCTTCCTTTGTGTTGGGTAAATGACTGTATGGAGAGCAATAAGTGGAGACTGCCTTTTCTACAGGCATGAGAACACACACATTCTCCCATACACACACACACACACACTCACACTCACACACACCTATACACACATACACACACACAC